>MU785818.1:0-21898 GCA_026770625.1 Nicotiana glauca
GTAAAGTAGAGTAATATGCAACTATTTTTGTGTGTATATATATTTTTTTATTTTTTTATGATGAAAATAAATTAAAGAAGTCAAAATAGTTGAAATAGTTATATTTTGCCTAAATTAAATATTTACCTGCTAAAAATGGATAAAATTTTGGGGAGGGTCAAAAATCACATGTCAACAGTTAGTAGATTGGATATATATATATATATATATATGAAAGATTTGAATTTTTATCCTTAGAAAGTAGAGCTTTGTAGACAAGGTTGAATAGAGATAGTATGCAGCAAGTTTGGGACCTCTTTGTCCAAACTGCTGACTCCAGAGGAAACGTGTAACTGATTTTGTGATGATATAAAATATAAATAATTACCAAAAAGATTAAAAATTAAAAATTAAAATAGCTACTCCTATATTTAGTTTGGTTCGATTTTTTATTTATTTAAACTAAACCCAAACTAAATTTGATCGGTTTTTAAATTTCAAAATCAAGCCAAACCAAACCAAAAAGTATCGGGTTTTTTGGTCGGTTTGATTTGATTTTCGGTTTGGTTCAAGTTTTCGGATTTTTATGAACGCCCCTACATAGATCTATATCTCAATTTAAAAGTATTATTCATAGTTTTTATTGCATATTTGCTAGAATATAATGGTTTGCCTCAGGTTGTTGTTTTCTTTTTTAATGCAATCATACCTTTAAATAGTACTAATTAAGATTCATCATTTGTGATTAGTAAAGGAGTAAAAAGGAGTTGAGTGAAAACTGAGCTCGTGGAGTTGTCCAAACTAACATTTTTGCATATTTAATTTGCATAGGGAATGAGAAAAAAGATTAGGCATAATCTGGGAAAAAACTATATGCTAGTAGTAGTTTTTTATGAGGTGAAACCGTAAAAGTTTGTCTTATAAGGAACATTGTGTAGGGTAAATCATACCAAAATATCTAAAACGTAGGGGAACAACTAATAATTGAAGAGAGAGCGACTTTACGCCATGAGAACATGGGGTTGCCTACAGGAGTTTTAAATTAGCTTTTTTCCACTTCTTGACTTTTGCATGGAATTTTTTTTAAAAAATATTTCCATAAATGTTTTTTTTGATGATTAGCTATAAGTGTGACTTGGGCCTCATTTGTTTGCACTTAACGGAGGTCTGAATCTTAATCATTCACATCTCATACATTAAATACATTTGTTTTTAAAGTTTGAATTTTAATCATTCATATCTTAATCATTAAGTGTTTTTTTTACTATACAACCACTTAATGGGTTTAACTATGTCTGTATGATTAAGATCCATAACAAAGACTTAATTTCATTAAGATGCTATCATCCACATTCATTATCCCACCACCTACTATTATCAACTACCACCACCACCACCAACTTTAACCATAGCCGTCACCACTACCACCGTCCACCATACCCACCACCATCATTCTCAACCACAACCACACACTCACCCACCTCAACTACCACAACCAATCACCCCGTCATCATCAATAACTATAGCCGTCACTGCCTACCATTATAAACTGTCATCACCCACCATCACCTTGCTTAATCACAACCACAACCATCGTTACCACCTACAATTATTAACATTCACCATGCACCACCACTATCCTCAACCATAATTGATATTATTGCTACCAATCACCACTAGCTACTACCCAGAATCACCACCATCAACCAAAACCACCACCAACCACGTCTTTAGTCGGCATTCACAAGCACCTCTGTTAGCCATCACCATCACCATCACCATCACCATCACCATCACCATCACCATCACCAAATATATATATATATATATATATATATATATATATATATTACCACATCTTACTCATAATGCTTCATTAACTCTCTTCTTATCTCCCGCTAATTATCTATGTCTACTGCTTTACTCTAAAAACACGAAAAAAATATTCTTTTGCTTTTGGCTCCCCTTGCTCCATCCTTGGGCTCTTTCAATTGCCTAATATTCTTTCTTTACTGGGGGCGGGAGTCACACTAAGGTAATATTTATTCCTTCAAGGCTTCCAGTGCTCAATCTAGCTTTAATATTTTAGGGTGCACCATTTAGGTGTCTCATGGGGAGATCTACTAGCACACTTGCAATATCCTTCAGAAATGTCAATTAACACAGACAATCCATTCACCATTTTGGTTTACTTTAACCCCAGCCAAGTCCTGATGTTCCGTCCTTTTCCTAAGCTATACCCTGTTAGCCCCCATAGGGCATAACTGAGATGGGTACGACAGATTGTACATACTTCTATTACTGTTGAGGGTAACTCTTAGTGCTTATATTTTTCTGTCGGAACTGTAATACCGGTAATCTTCATTAACTGGGCGCCTCGTACCCTTCTTCACATTACTTCTTTTACTTCTTAAAAGCATTGTCTTTTACCATAAAAGGTGAAAATATATATGTGTGTGTGTATATATATATATATATATATATATATAGTATTTTATTTGAATTTTATGTTTATTAATTTTTAAATAAAGATAAATTTTATATATTCAGATTTTAAAAAAATTAACAGTCTTACTCATTTAATATTCAGATCTTAATACATATCTTAATATTCAGATGCATATTCAGATTCAAATATCTTAATCTTAATACACATTATGATATTCAAGTATGTATTCAGATTCATACGTCTTATTCTTAAAAAAATAAACGAGGCCTTAAGCTTTATACTATAGGCGTTCTTTCCTATGTCACAAGCACAGTTGGAGTTAGAGCATCAAAGGAGAAAAGATGAGAATTTTTTATAAAGCACTATCTTTTAGTGGTAATTAGCTATCTATAGATACTATTTCTTATATTACGGATTGTAGATACGTTTTCTGTTGTTATAAGATGTATTAGATGTATTTAAGCTACTATATTCATGAATACAGTAGCAAAAATAGGCGTGAATCAGGGAAATCCAACTAATCAGTTATTGTATTCGAGTGTATTCGACTATATTCATGGCGTGAAACATGGGATTACAGCTGGACAAATTATTGTATTCGACTGTATTCACGGCATGAAATAGGGGATTACACTATTTTTAAACGGAAAGTGGATCAATTAACATAATAGACTTCTAATATAACTCAACACACTCAATTATAACACACAAATTTTGTATTTTCATTTATAAAAAAGATTCTCAACCAAAAAATACCCCAAAAATATAGCAATCTTCAAAAAAATTATATAATACATCTGAATAAATAAATTATATTAATTAAAAAAAAATATATGAATACATTCATGGTATATAGCGAGGCAGTTAATACAATGAAATACATAGAATATAGCGGGATACATTGAATACAATGAAAAAAAGATAGTGAATACGATAAAATACATGGGATACAACGAGATACATTAAATTAAAATGAAAAAAGACAATGAATACAATGAAATACATAAAAATACAGCGTGATACGTTGAAAATACATTGGAATATATTAACAGAAAATTAAGTTGCTCAGCCCCAAACTCCATCGTCTTTGTTCAAGAACAAACCCTAATTTCCGACGAATCCTCCATCGAGCAAAAACCCTGAATCTCACTCTTCCCACGCATCCTGTACTGTAGCCGAGCAAAAATCATGGCAAGACATAGCATATCATTTTCGAGTCCATGCCGTCAACAACTCCTCGCTTCTCAATTGAATTGAGATGAAGTAAAAATGGATAATATCATATAGGGGAAGTTCTCTGTGGAGAGAATAAAGAGGGATTTTGGTGTGGGGAGGGGGGGGGGGAGATTAGATAGAGTAGACGATAAGGTTTTGCACAAAATTGAGAAAAAAAGTTAGAGAAGTCTTCGTGGTATACCAGAAAAAATCACCGTTTGTGACTCATTATGGGATATAATTATGTATTTTAGTCGCTTATTACACTTAAATTTACTGCACTTTAGTTGAGTTTGCGTTTTAATCGTTAGTGTTTTGCACTAATTGTGTGTTTTATGCCTTGTAGGAGTAATGTCGAGCTATATAGATGTTATGGAATGAATTCAAATGATTTGGAGCTTTGAAATCTGAGTAAAATCCCAAGGAATTAAGCCGGGATCGTATTCGGGGATCAACGGATGATAGAATAACAAAACGAAGAATCAAGTAGGTATATTGCGCACTGTCTAGTAAAATACACATAACATTTTTCTCGGAATTCCATTTGTGCTCTAAAATATATGGTTGGAAAGATAACTCAAAGGGATACAACTTTCATGTTTTACGTTTTTCCAAATTCTAAACGGAACAGGGTAAAATATGCAGTCGAAACTACGACTGCGGACCTGGACGCGGACTGAGGCAGTACACTGGGTAAATACCGCGCCCGGACCGCGACCGCGGCGTCCAGACCTGAAAACAATATTTTAAGGGAAGAGACCAATTTTTGACACAGATTCGACCTAAGGAGGCAGAGACACACTAGGAGCAAAGCGGAGAATTCTTCTACGATTTTTTCACTTCCTTATTCCTATTTTCATTATTGGTTATGACTTTTAGTATTGTAGTTTTACATACTATTATGAATAGCTAATTTTTTATCTAGAATTTTGATAGAACCTTTTGTAGGATGAATTCTTGTTAGGTTTTAATATAATTTAGCTTTTAAATTTATCTATTTGTTCAACTACATGTTTATTTCAGTTGATTGAATGGCCATCGATTGACTGTGCCTATTTAATATGTGTTGATTGAGAAATGATACATATTTAAGTGGTTGTTGAACAACATCACTCCTAACATATGTGAGAAATCAATACAGCGGGTTTAAAGGCAGGTTTAGAAATAACAAGGCCTTGACGTGGTCATAATGAGCGGTTAGATAAAGCCAACTGGCGTAGTTTGAGAGAATATGTCTACTAAACTGTTGTAGTTTCTCGAGAGAGAATTACGGCACCTAAAGTGCTCACGATCAGTAGAGAATATATTGGCAAAATTGTAGGGAACATAGCTAGAAGGATTCCGACAATTGGGAAAATCATAACTCTAGACCTCCTTAATTTAGGATTCCGACTCTGGACTTTTAGACCGGATCATATTTGCAGCGACCACTTATCTTTTTTAGCACTAGAGTTGGGAGTGATCAGTGACTAATGATAGGTGATGTAGGTGAGAGGAATTTTGAGATTGAGCATCGTGTTTTCAGAGAATAGGGGAAGAGAATGGCATGCATCAAAGTAGAGAGAGAAAGAAAATAGTGTAATTAAATAGTGTATTTAGTGGCTTAGAGGTAGAAGGTAACTAAAATTAGATATTTGCCTATAAATATTAAAAGGTATCTATAAAATATAATTTTTTTAAATAATATTTATTTAAAATAAATAAGGCGTTATCGGAAGTAAAAATCTCAAAAAAGATTGGGGGAATAGTGAGAGCACCCAAGAGATGGCCGGTATAGTGTAGAAGTTATGTGCTTGTTCAATGTCAGTAGCTTTAATTTTAACATTATATTAAAAAATTCACTAAAGAAATACAATAGATTTCAAACTTAGTAAATCAAATAAACTGTAAAAAAATTTCGAATTCCAATCCATAAATTTGAAGGAACCAAAAGTGTAATAATGTACAACGTATTGTCGGAAAACCACGCACTAGTATAGACTTTTGTGTTCCGAATTATGCACTAGCGCAATGACATATTAGACAATATTATTTTGACATATTTCCTCTTTCTTCTAAGAATATAAATTTACATATGTACATCATTTTTGTCATAAAACACGATATTTCGTTAACATTATATTCTCATAACAATCAAGCAATCATACGAAGTAGTACAATCCTCATAATACAATTATAATCATCAAGTATCATCTTATTCTGAGGCGGATCCACGTGGAGGGGCGTGGGGCACGTGCACCCATGCTCTCCTCTTTAGGCTGTGTACTACAGTGATATTTTTCTGATAAAGTACTTAATTTTTCACGTAAGAACCCATGGTCAAAAGAGCATTTGGTGCAGTGGTAGCTTTGTGAACCATTGACCCCTAGGTTTAGTGTTCAAATCCACTTTCCTATCTTCTGTTTCTCAACCATTTTTCTATTTTTTTTTCGTTCTTTTCTGTTATGTTCAAATTCCGTGCCCTATCTTTCTTTTCTTTTCTTTTTTTTGTCATGCATTCTTCTGTTTTTGGGTTCACCCTTTGATATATCCTTGAATTAAATATTTAGTTTAATACTTGTAACTATAAATAATGATGATATTATTGATAGTTCTCCAAGGTAAGTCTTAGAGAACCAAGTCAAACGGTGGTCGGATAATGGTGCACCCATCCTCCTGAAATTCTGGATCCGCCTATGATCTTATTATATATATATATATATTTGTGGCCGATCTTATGTGCATTTTTCCGTTAGGGAAAGGCCGAAAACGAGGAAAGTAGGTTCCTTTGTTTTATGTTTTCAAGTAAAAGGACGATTAAAAACACGCAAGTTACATATATGTTATTCTTACTAGACAAATATAAATATATGTATATTATATATTTATATATTAAAATTAATAATATATATTTTGTCGACAATTATTTTTATGAGCTACTATACTGTGTAGTTTTTTCGAAAACGGACCAAAAAGAACTGGACCGACAAAAAATATCTTGGGAGCCCAAAGTATCAATTCGGCCCACTAAAGAAGTCCAAAGTTGAAAGGGTAATCTTGTCATTTTATCATGGCCCATTAGTAGCGGCCTTTAAGCTGGAGTCTGTCTACTCCGCCGAGCTTCATCGTCGTCGAAGCAAAGCTGTATCTCTCAGGTACTGTTTAATTCCTCTCACCGTTCATTTTTTTTTTAATTTCTTTATAATAATTTGTATGAAAATATGAATCGATTTAATTTTCAATATTTGCATATATTTTCCCCTTATTATGCCGCCAGACGTATATTTTGTGGCGGCAGAGGATGAGAATATTCGTTTATTTAATCATTTCTTTAGAATTTGTTAATATTTGGCTTAATTTTTGTAGGTCTAAACAAATTTAGGAATTTACGAGTATAATTGATCTTTTTTTTAAAGGTTCGGAAGGATGATGAACACAAAAATAACTTATTCAGATATTTGCAAAGTTGTATGTTTTGATTTTTTTTTGTATGTGTGGATATTGAAATTAACATGTTGAAGTATTTAAATAATTGATTTTCACTGAGTATGAGAGTACAGTTTTAGTTGGCCGAGAAATTTAATTAGCGTCTGTGCTTTTTTTGGGAATTTGATTAAGGTAATACTTATCCAGATCGAGTGTTTTCACTAAACTAAGTAAGTTAACTTTACCAGTTAAAAATTAAAGTAAGTGTTCAATTTCTTTCATTACATTTCCCCTGAGGAAGTTACCATACTCATCAATCGTCCGGGTTTTAGGTTGTAGCTTTGCAAGCAATGTGCGTTTCACTCATAGATTGCATAACTTTGTATGTTTACTCTAATTAAGTACATTTAATCTGACCACGAAGAGGAACAACGAATTTTATGAAGTTTGGCTTCTGATTTATCATATACGATTTGAACTTAGGTCATAACAACATTGTCAAGAAACCGATTTTCCTAAGCATCTTTTCTGTGCATGATTGTTTTTAGGATAGTTTTAAATCCAGAGACTCTGTTCTAAAAAAAGTCAATAAATACAACTATAACAATTACAACTCAATCCGAAGTAGTTTGGGTTGGCTATATAGATCATCACTATCTATTTTGGTTCATTCGAACGCATTTCATTCCAATATTCAGTAATTTAAGTTCTCTAACACTAGAAATTTTCCAAATGTTCTACTGACATACAAATATTTAACAAGATAAATGATAATCCTAGTATACATTGAACCTAATGAGCTACCAACATCACCTGGCCTTTCTTTTAATGAAAACATCACTTAATGCATGTATTCATCTTTTTCTTCCATTGTAATGCATTTTTGATAAAGTCTACGTGGATTTCTAGAGATTGTAGGTATTTAAAATAACTTCCTATATCCAACAAGGCATGGCCATCCTTTTCTCATTTTGTCTCCTATACAACAACAACAACCCAGTATAATCCCACTTAGTGGGGTCTGGGAAGGGTAGTGTGTACGCAGACCTTACCCCTACCCTGGGGTAGAGAGGCTGTTTCCAAATAGACCCCCGGCATCCTTTCCTCCAAGAACTTCCCACCTTGCTCTTGGGGAGACTCGAACTCACAACCTCTTGGTTGGAAGTGGAGGTTGCTTACCATCAGAGCAACCCCTCTTGTCACTCATTTTGTCTCCTATATGTGCTAGTTATAACCTTCTTTCTGATGTGATCATTTCTAATTTTGTATGGCCGTATATCTATCTTAACATGTGTATTTGTGCAAGACTTGTGTTGTGGATATGTTGGACCTTAGAGGCTCCAACTTGAGGCTCCTTGTTCACTTCTTTAAGACATTGTTAGTTTTACAACCGTTGTGTAAACTTGGTTTCATTTAGGTAGTTATCTTCCTATTGCGTAACACTCCTATAGTACTTCTCCAATTCAATCATTTTGTTTATTTGTACATGTTACATCATCATCATTAGACATCTGAATTGTCTGCTTTTAGGCACTTCAATCCGTCTAATGTCACATCAATTTCGTTCTGCTTATGCTCTGGTCTTGCAGTTCATTTATTCTGTTTATCCTAAAACACTTGCTATCTACATTGTTCTTCAATAGTTCAAGCTTTTAGTTGAAGCTCTCGCTAATTTCATTGATTAACACAATATCATCTGCAATAACATACACCGCGAGATCTCAAGATCATTAGGTAGTTCTTTCATTTCTAGGGTTAATAAGTACATGCTCAATATGATACCTGACGTGGACCCACAATTATGAGAAATTGCCTTTTATACCTTACTATCGTTCTCACATTCGTGTCAACTACTTTGTGAATATGCTTTATAACATCTACATATTTGATATTTTCTCATTTCTTCTCCATCACCCATTAACAGACTTTTCTTGATGTTCTATCGTACACTCTCTCTTTCTTTTTAAGCATATATATGGCCTCTATTGTACATTTACTAGGCATAAATCCAAATTTGTTTTATGTCATCTGAAATGGTTCCTTAGTCTATGCTTTATCACTCTTTTATTGTTAGGACGTTCTCTATGATTTCTTTTTTTCTCCTCAGCTTTTTTAATTCAAAGTACTGAACTTTATTATTTTCTTCATTGATTATTCATAGTTATGGCTGGTAGAAATCGTATGCCGCGTCAACCTGATAACTTTCGAGGATTCCGTGATGGGCCACCACCTCGGGTCATCATGCAGCGAGGACCAGGACCTCTCCCTCCTCACCCGGCAGCCCTTGAAGAGGAACTAGAAATCCAGCATAGGGACATGCAGAGGATTCTTGGTGAAAACAGACATGTGATTGATGAGAATGTGATGCTTGAAAGGGAATTATCTGCTGTAAAAGATGAAATGCATAGACTAAGTCAGGTCATTCCCAAAATGCGTGCTGATAATGAGGCGCAAGTAAGGGAGTATATTGACAGAGGAATGAGGTTAGAAGCTGATCTTCGAGCTACTGAGCCTCTGAGGTTAGAGGTAATCCAATTGAAAGCTGAAGCTCAGAAGTTAACTGCTGTACAGAAAGAATTATCTGCCCAAGTTCAAACTCTTACAAAGGATTCTAACCGACTACAAACTGAGAATAAGCAATTATCAGCTATAAAGACTGATATTGACAAAATGCGCAAAGAGTTGACGGAAGCAAGGTATGGAGTTAAAACTTTTTCTCCAAAAGAAAAAGATGAAAAAATGCACTACTTTGTTATTATGGTTATCAGATGTCATAATCCTCATTCTTTACAATTGAGAACGTATGTAATGGCGAACTTGTCAGAACTTCTCATTTTGACTATTCAATTTGATGATGAAATTTTAGGAGACAATTTGAATATGAGAAGAAATCAAATACAGAACTGGTGGAACAAAATCAATCTATGGAAAAGAATCTCATTTCAATGGCTCGTGAAATAGAAAAGCTGCGAGCAGAGAAAGTTGGACGGGGCCTTGGTAAGTTCTGTATCTCTTTTAGTATCTGCTTTTCTGATGTAAACTTTCTACCCGTGGAAAAAACTTACTTTATGTTTCTCTTTTTCATTTAGGTGTAGGAGCTTATGGCGTGATGAATGGAAGCCCTGAGATGAGATATCCTGGTGGTGCATATGGTGATCCGTACAGTGCTGGTGGTTGGGGTTCCTATGACAATCGTGGTCCTCCCCGACGTTGAGTCATATAGTTAATATGACAGCGCTTGAAGAGAAATGTAATGTGAGGTTTTCTTCCTATTTAGAAATGTAACTTGAACCCTTATGAAACAAATATGCTCTGAAACCGATTGAACCTAGAGATTGAGAAAACATCTTTGTGATCTCGGCTTACGATTCAATTGCCATATATTTAGCTATTGAGCCTCAAAGTTTATGTTTTTATGTGATCGTAACTTAAAAAAGAAAGTCTGAATTTTCTATGGAAGCCGGCTCAAAATATTTGATTTTAGGTGCATTTCCCTCTGGAATATTACTGTTTGGGTACGACCGGACAACTGTCGATATCTATTAATATCTTTTCTTAGAATGTTCTCAAGAAATATCTATATATCTATATCGTATACTATCGGATCGGGTATTACTTAGATGCGAAACTTGTAGACCTCATAGGTTGTAATATTTTTTTTGTGTGGTGGTGAGGTGCGGGGGTGGGGGAGTAGGGGGGTAGGGGACGAAATCAAAGAATATATAGACTAGTAGAGACCTCTGTAGTTGTCTATCTCGATCTACATCTTTCACCATAGCCCTGGGGCTGTGTCTTTATCTCCTATGTGCAAAGTATAAGGGACTATTTCCTATGTCTCTTTCTCCTATGTGCAAAGTATAAGGGACTATTTCCTAGAGAGATTTTCCTTCGTCTAATTCTATGCCCTTATGACGAAGGGGCATCCGGCCGCCGGCGTGGCGTAAAGTGAAGATTGGTTATCTTTGGTAATGTCTTAAGAATGTGATTGTTTCGTACAATTTCTTGCAGTCCAATTAGAAGTAATCTCAAGATAAATAGGTTAGGTCAAAATTTAAAGCTGCGACTTCCCTTCGTATTTGATGGCAAGACAACAATATTTTCCACAGAAACGTTCACTTTATATAGGGTACAAGTGCAACATAAAAACAAGGTTTTTCTCCTAGAGCTTTACTACTTCAGGGATGTAAACTGGGTATTTGTGAATACAATCAGACCAAGGTCCATTAGTTGGAGTTTTAATTGTCTTGTTACACTTCCAAACAGCACTGTTACACTTGAATCCACTCCCAAATGCAATCTGCCAAATTCTGTCACCTTTCTTCATCCTTCCCTTAGCTTCAATATAACTCAGTTCATACCACAACGATGAAGAAGACGTGTTTCCAAATCTATGCAGAGTCATTCGTGATGCCTCAGTGTGTTCTGCAGAAAGCTTCAAGTTCTTCTGCAGTTCATCGATCACTGCTCTGCCACCAGCATGAATGCAAAAGTGTTCCAATGCTTGTTTGAAGTCTGGAATATATGGTTTCAGTTTCAAGTTGAAGACTTTTCGGCCTATGAGTGAAAAGAGAAAGAGAAGTTGTTCTGATGGAGGAAGAACAAGAGGTCCAATTGTTGTTATATTAGACTTTAATGCCTCCCCTGCTATAGCCATAAGATCTTTTGACAAAGAAATTCCTGCTTTCCCTTCTGCATCTTCTACTTCAAACACACAACGGTAAGATTTGTCGTCTGCTCCTTTGTGGGTTCTCACCACATGTAGCAACTTATACTTGGCTCGCCATTGATCTGCCCATTTGTTTGATAAAAGAATGGCAGCACCATCCATTCTGAACAGACAATTAGGGAGTAGCATTGATCTATCTTTGCCTCTATAGTAATTTGGTGTGATGATTTCTGTGCTAACAACAACAGCGCTCGATTTTGGATAAACTTGGAGAAGATCACGAGCTAAATCAATGGAGATTAGCCCTGCACTACACCCCATTCCTGAGAGATTAAAGCTCTTAATATTACCTCTCATTTTATACTTTTTAATCACCATTGCTGATAAAGATGGCGTTGGCGAAAAAAGGCTGCATTCACAATAAGAATGTCAATGTCTTTAGGCTTTAATCCTGTTTTCTTGAATAGAGAATCCATTGCTGAAAATATCACCATTTCAGCTTCTTTTCTTGCAGATTCCATATTAGGTGCAGGTGGGATATAATGAATTGCTGGTGGCAAACATGTTTCTTCTCGTAAACCAGACCTCTCAAGAATTCTCATTTGGAATTCAACACTCTTTGGTTCTGAACTAAGTATAAGTCTTGAATGTTCCATGAAAGTTGAAAATGGAACGCGACAGGACACAAGCGGCTTGTAACATGAATAATCGATAAGATAAACGCCTCGAGGCCTTGACATGAAGTATAGTATGGACACAAAGATGATAAGGAAAGATGAATAGAGTACAATGACTATCCCAGAATATTCCCACAAGTGGGGTCTGGGGAGAGTAGTGTATACGCAAATCTTACCCGTGCAGTAAGGTAGAGAGGCGAAAGACGAATAGAGTGTTTTGATGAAATCAAACTGAAGGGAACTCCAAAGATTGAAGATTTCCTCAGGACCTAATTGAATGGTTTGAACAAGAACCAAAGCCATTGTGGGCACCAATAGACATGTCAAGAAGTAGTTAACAAGATATTGGTAGCCAAGTTTTACATACTTAAGTGATATGGGAAGTTGAGGTGATCTTTGAGGCATATTTGTCAATTGTTTTGAAAGAGTGGAAAAATTAGAAGAAAAATCACTACTAAAGAAAACAAGAATTAGAGATGGACAAATTCTGTAGCTAAATAATGGTCGCTAATCCTATTCAGCTACGGATTAGCGACAAATTATCGACACTACTAAAGAAATAAGAATTAGAGATGGACAAATTCTGTAACTAAAAAATGGTTGCTAATCCTATTCAGCGACGGATTAGCGACGGATTATCAACAAAATCCGTAGCTTATTTCACTTTTTTTTTTGTGGTAATGAACAGAGATTAATTATAAAAGTTTAACACGCTGGTAATATACAAAGAAAGTGAAAGGATATATAGGAGACATTTTAAAGACCAAAGGATGTTAGAAATAAGTAAAGGTCATACCTTACCCAACGCTCACTCTTTAGGTCTTGCTTGTTTTAGTATATCTAAGTTTTTATGTCCACATAAAATTAAAAAATTATCAAGTTTGTTTAGACTAAAGTTGCTTGTTTTTAGTATCCTCAGGAAGTATGTAGAATGCCCTATTTGGAGATTAGAATGACAAAAGTAGAAAGTGTTTCAATTCATGGCAATCTGAAGTTTGCCTAATTAGGAACATATGTGTTTCACTTTTACCATCAGCCTTTCTATAACAATAATTCACTATAAAAGCCAAGTTTTTTTGGAACCGAATTTAATATTATATTATAATGTATGTCCTTTATAACAACACTTCACTATAGCGACAAAAAAATATCGGAACAAACGAAGCTGTTATAGAGAAGTTTGACTGTATTGCTTTCGTTTCATTTGATGTAGTACTCTTTTTTCTTTTTAATCCATTTAAAAAAGAAATTAATTCTAACATTTTTATTTTACCTTTAAGGATAATGATATGATATGTTTATGATTATAAGACACTGGTGTATGTTTTACATATCTAGCTTGTGTTCAAAGTTACCTTCTTTCGATCTTAAATTTAGTATTCAGTCAAAAATTGTCGTATAAAATGAGACGATTTAAAAAAACAACAAAATTTTGATGTTCTATTATAAATAGAAAACTAAACTTACTTCGCGTGTCAATTGCCACTTTACTAGTGGTCTCCATTGCATTTCTATCTTAAAATTTCGATTGAATTCACTTGCTTAAAATTCCCGAGTCCGACACTAAAAGGGCAGTCCGGTACACTAAGCTTTCGTCATACGCAGGATTCGCAGAAGAGCCGGATTGCAAGGGTCCATTTATATGCTGTCTTACTCTGTATTTTTGCAAGAAGTTTTTTTCACAGCCCGAACTCTGACTTTCTGGTCACATGGCAACAAATTTACCAGTTATCCGAGTTCGACACTATTGTTTTAATTTCCACCCGTAGCTTACTTGGAATTTTTTTTCACTATGTGAGCCAAATATTTGTTTGGCAGTTGCGACAGTTGAAGGTTAGGAGTGAGTTCATAAATAGCTGATGAAACAAAAAAATCTGATAATGTTTTTTAACATTTATATTATAATATTTTAATCAATATTTTTAGTAGATATTCGAGTAGCTTCGAGGTCTATAATTCAAAAAGAGGTGATCACCAAACTAAAACAACCATTTTGCTATCAAGTTGGATTGAATTTTATATTTTCCGTTTCTTACTTAATACGCAATTTGCATCATTTGTTCAGTCCAAATATAAAAATAATATACGGTATATTGTAAATTTCAGAAGTCATGTAAATTTAATTTGATCAATCCACATTAGATATCTCCTATGATATTTACACCAATGTAACGATTCGATTGGTCGTTTTGAGCAATTGCGCCCCGCTCCACAGTTTGAGGTCTCGAGCAGCTTCATAATATGTATATTGACTTGCGTGCATAGTTGAATTCAGTTAACGGAAGATTCAGAGTCAAATTGGAAGAAGAAAACTAGTTTTGGAAGTTTAAACAGTGAGAATTTGACCGGAATTGGACTTTTAGGTAAACGGACTCGGAATGGGTCGTGGATGATCTCAACAACTTCGTATAGTGATTTTGGGCTTAGGCGCGTGTCCGAATTCGGATTTGGAGGTCTGTAGGGTAAATTGAGGCATTTCGGCAAAAGTTGGAAAAGTTGAAGTTTGGAGAATGGAGAATTTTGACCCATCGTTGATTTTTATGATATCTGGGTCGGAATGCGATTCTGAGAGCTGGACTTGTCTGCAAAAATTTGGGATCATTCCAGGTTGAATTGATAGGTTTTGGCACGAGTTTTGGAAGTTAAAAGATTTGAAAGTTCCTAAGTTCGATTCTTGGTGTGATTCGATGTTTCGGCATTGTTTGATGTGATTTGAGGCCTCGAGCGAGTCCGTATTAGGTTATATGACTTGTTTGTGTGTTTGGACGGGGTCCAGGGGGTCTCGGGTATGTTCCGGATGGGCTACGGGTCACTTTCCCTTGTTTTTAAACTGATGTTTTCTGCTTATGGTATCCTCTTTCGCGTTCGCGAAGCTTTGATGCTGACCACCGTGAAATTCTTCTTCGCGTACATGTAACACTCCTGGCATTCGCGAAGCTCTGCTTTATCCCCCATTGCGTTCGCGTCCCCCCTTACGCGTTTGTGTAGCTATGAAATTCCATTCTCAGCGTTCGCGTACTAGTTCACATGTTCGTGAAAAGCAATCTCTGGGCCATAATATTTTCCTTCTTCGCATTCACGTGCGTGCTGTCACATTCGCGAAGCACATATGGGCAGCCTTCATTTTCTTCTTCGCGAAAGCGATACTTCCTTCGCGTTCGCGATGCTTTAATAGCTGGGAAGACTATAAGTTTTCCAAATCGAAGGTTAGGCCATTTTTAATTTTTTAGAGTTTTAGATCTCGGTTTTGGGCGATTCTTTGTGGGGTTTTCAAGCAAAACGATTGGGTAAGTATTCTTCACCTAGAATTGATTAAATTCCATGAATTTATCTTTATTTTATCATTTAATTTGTAATTTTATTTGAGGAAAATGTTGGTTTTTGAAGGAAATTTCTAAAATAAAAAATCGTGATTTGAGGGGCCAAATGGTATCGGAATTTAATAAATTTTATATGGTTGAACTCATATTGGAATGGGCATTCGGATTTTGTAAAATTTGTCGGGTTCCGAAGCGCGGGCCTGGGGGTCAACTTTTGGACTATTTTTTGGATTTTGTTAATGATTGAGACTTTATGATCCGGAATAGTTTTTTATGTGTTTTATTTGTGCTTTGAAGTTAATTTGGTTAGATTTTAGCTGTCCGAAAGTCTTTTCACCCGAGAAGTGCATTTTAGAGTATTGCATTGTCGTCCTTGAGGTAAGTATCTTGTCTAACCTTATATGGAGGGCTTTCTCTTAGGACTTGAGTCTTCTATGCTAATTGTAGTCCGTGCACGCGAGGTGACGAGTGTGTGCTCGGACTTATTTGTGGAAAATATGCTCTAGGGTTCTTAGGTCCTCATGTTCAATATGTGGAGAGTATTCCCTTATGATTGGGTTTAATAATTGCTTAAATTATTTCTATATGATCCATATGATGTTGCTAGCTTTCCTCGAATTTCTACGTGTTGCATTGATCCTTAATTGCCTTAATTGAAGTGATCGCCTTCCTTATTGTTTTGATATTTCTTGATTGTGAGTTCCTCTATGACTTCATACAAATAGGTTACATGTCCAATTGTTGTGGTTAACGGTGTAGCTATCACGTGCTTGTTATGTCTTGTTGTTTAGTTGAGGTTTCATTGTGAAGTTAATTATTGGTACAAGTTTGGTTATAGCTTATTCTCTTACCGGGACATATTTAATCCTTACTGTTGGTTCGCTTGCCAGGATGTGTTTATTCTTGCTGTTAACTCTCTTGCCAGGATATGGTTGTTTTCTTATTATTCCCTTGCCGGGATTCTTTTGTGATTAGTGTTAAATTATATATTGAGATCGGATTGCACACCGTAATAATATTAAATGGATCGGGTTGCACGCTGCAATAGTATTATATGGATCGGGTTACACGCCGCAACATCATTATATGATTTGGATTGAGTTGCACGCCGCAATAATATTATATGATTTGGATCGGATTGCACACCGCAATAGTACTATATGATTGGGATCAGGTTGCATGCCGCAACAAGAAAGAATAAAAGTGAATATTGACTCTTGTGGTGAGAACGAGAATAAAAGTATGAAGGGTGGTGCCGTGCACTTTCTGCTGTTGGATTTATTTGTTGTTATCAATTCAAGTGTTTAAGCTATTTCAATTCCTTTATTGCTGTGATCCTTTTTGTTAGAACCTACAATGTTTTTAATATTTCACTGTATTTATGTGTGTGTGTATATATATACCCCAATACTTCAAACATCAATAATTATTACAGTTGTAATTCAATTAGTTTCTCAGTTATATCCTCTTAAATCGTCTGAGATTGTAATTACTTAAAAAGGAATTTCTACTAAGTTTTAAGTTATTAAAACTCATGTTTAAGGTAATAGTCCATTCAATGTTGTATTCTTAAATTAAAAGGGGTACTTTCTTTACTCAAATGATTTCAAAAGAAACAATTTCACCTTTTCTCACTGGCTTTCCTAATTAGTTTAGAAATTGTAATTTCACTTATATTAGGTAAATGAGACTTCTTGGACATATCGAGTGCTTGGCACGAATATTATGTATTGTATGGCATGCGGATTCTGTTGTTAAAAGTGAAATGGAAAAGATGGGGGCGCAAGGTGCCAGGTGTGCGAAAGTTTCGGAAGCTAAGATTATGATATGAGAAACCGATGATTGACATGGTCGGGATTGTGTATTAGACATGATGTGATTGATTGAGTGGGCATTTTCTTCTTTAATTGAATACACTCTTACTTGTCTCTGCTCCTGTTATGTCAATGTTGATTTACTTGGTTATCTGATTAACTTGATTATCTGATTTACTTGGTTATCATTTATTACTACCCGCATTCTCCTTTATTGTTCTTACTGTTTGTATTTTGATTTCTTTCTACTGTTGATATTACCTCGTTACCTTCTTCGCGATATTTTATTATCATATCATGTTCATTTCATTTAACCAGTAGGTGTCTTGACTATTCTTCGTCACTACTCCACCGAGGTTAGTCTTGATACTTACTGGGCACTGCCGTGGTGTGCTCATACTACACTTCTGTATATTTTTGTGTACATATCCAGGTATTGATCGATAGTAGATGTGCGGGTTGTCGCGGTGGAGACTCACGGTAACTTGTTGCTGCATTCGCAAGCCTCGGAGTCACCTTAATTTGTATTTACGTTCCATTGATTCCTTCTCGTTCTGGAACACTGTTGTATTTACTTTGTATAACTACTCTTAGAAAGGATTATGACTTGTACCACCAATTTAGGAAATTTTGATTTATTGGGAGTTACTTAATTTGAAGTTAATGAATATTAAGGTTATTTCTGCAAATGTTAGGCTTACCTAGTTTAGAGGCTAGGTGTCATCATGACTCTTTCGGAGGGATTTTGGGTCGTGACAAGTTGATATCAGAACTCTAGGTTCATGGGTGCTACGAGTCATAAGTAGGTTTAGTAGATTCATGCGGATCGGTACAGAGACGTCTGTACTTTTCTTCGAGAGGCTACAGAACTGTTAGGAAATTCCACCTTTTTTCATTCCTTATCGTGCGATATTTATTCAGATCGAAGTATATAACTTATGTTCCTTTACATCCACTCGTGTATAATATTACGCACTCAGCGTTCACCATGCGCCAGTGGTTCGTGATGCTACAGACAGGCTGCGAAGGAGTCACGGATGCTCAGGCATTGTCTCAACGTGCTGTCCAGGTTGAAGATACAGAGGTATTGAGCGGCTATTCAATTGTTCATATGGAGTCGCAACGGTTTCGGCATCTGATTAATGAGTGCGAGCTTGGGAAGTTTTAACTGGTTAGCTAGTCGTCGAGATCGTAGCAGGTCGCGAGGTGGATGTTGACTGAGGATAACTGGTGGTATTGGAGTGCCTTGTGATTTGTGTTGTACGAGTTGTGAATGTTAGTTTTGTGGATCATCAGACGTTGTTTTCTATGGCTTTGTGGCAAGTGGAGGAGTCCAATAGCGACATTTAGATTGCAGAGTCAGATTTATATCCGTTTTGGCCTGAGGTATGTGTATATGTGGTATCAGTAGGTTGCCCGACTTGGGGTATGACCAGGGTCTGAGATTTTGCACAAGATGATGTTGGGACTTACAATATTTCTATGTCAATAATAGATCTATATATCAACATCAAGGGGAGTCGGAGGAGCAACTTCAGATTCATAGGAGGTCTATTCAGCGCGGGTATCGTGGCTGCGGCAGAATGGGGTGCTTTAGAGGAAATGCAGTGGTTTATGAGTTTCTTGCTACGTGGTTCATGCTAGATTCATCTGTATGTGGGGCTTTGATGAGAGTTATTGCATATCGACTCTCCGAAGAAATGAGTTAGTTCAGTAGTGTTGGGTCAGCATAGCAATGGAAGTAAATGAACCTTTTAAATGGAAATTCTCTACTAGTATTTGTGGCAGCACTCTTGGATTGGACGGTCTGTGTGACTCGGGTGATATGGGGAGGTGCAGTACCGATGGCTTAGTTGAGTGCGGGCGGATCTCGAAGGGTTCTCGATGGTTTGACTACGACTTGAGTTGGGTGTCTTCTATGGGCATAAAGAATATGTGGTACATTGCGGTTTTCTCCTGAATCAGTATATGAAATTAATAGAGCATTGGCATTATTGGCTATCATACGTGAAGAGTGTGTATTTTGGAAAGGACCTTGAGGTTTGGTTTGTGGGCGTGTGGCCGGTAGCGTGGTGATTAATAGGTTTGAGGCCTTCGAGGTTCATGTTTTGTTACGCGGCCAGAAACTCTATATGAGTGCTTCAGTAGAACGATATGGTGTGAGTGATGTATCAACAATTTGATTTGCATAGTTGAGTCTGGGTATGGGAATTTTGTTATTCTTGAGGTTTTGGGGCTAGATGCCCTCATATGTGAACTATTTCCTGTTTGCAGATTGTGGAGAAATGTTGAGAATGAGATAGTTAATAGCATGCATGATTGGTAGGTCGCTGTGGATTTTTGGAAAGGATATTTACCTATTTGGAAGTAATCAGGATCTGGTTGGGGGCTATTTGAAAGCTCAACGAGAATATGTATCTTGTATCAGATCAAGTTTGAGTGCTCTTGTGAGGTTGTCATTATTGTTATGTTATTAGGCAAAATGTATATTATTTGTGCCCCTAGCCTATGTTATGTGCTATTCTTTTATGCTGTGTTAGGCAATGAGGTTGTATGATTATTTCCCCCGCATTTTGTAATTCCATTCAGGCTTTATTGCGATGCAGGTGAGATAGCCCCCGTGATGTTGATTTGCTCATTGCACTTTAGTTGTGCTTGCTTCTTTCATGCTTTAGCACTTTCATTCATTTTCCCACAGTTTTATTTGTGCACTCTATTGTACTTGATATCAATATTCATATGTTCAGTGAGCTCGAGCATTTTGGCTTGATGAGTATTTGGGAGTGGGCTGCACGCCGCAGTGAATGTTATGTGGGATACCCTTTCCTTGTGTTCTGTGACGACCCGACCCGTCGTCTCATGTGTTACCATCCCGTTTTCCCCGTTTATTGCTTCTTCATATTTCATTATCAGTATGTGGTGTGTGAGAGTTGATTTGGAATGGTTTTGATAAGAAATGAGACCCTTAGTCTCTTTAAGGAAAACTTAAGTTGGAAAAGTCAACCGAACGTTGACCATTGAGTTAGAGGGCTCGGATGTGATTTCTGGTGATTTGGTTAGCTTCGAAGAGTGATTTGTAACTTAGGAGTGCGATCGGAATTGATTTTGGAGGCCCGGTGTAGAATTTGGCTTAAATTGGCGAAGTTAGTATTTTGGCGAATTCCGGTCAATGGGTGAGAATTTGATCCGAGGGTCGCAATGGAATTCCGAGAGTTGCTGTAGTTCCGTTAAGTGATTTTAATGTGTGTGCAAATTTTCAGGTCATTCGGACATCGTTTGGTTGGGTTTTTGATCGAATGTGTGTTTTTGAAGTTTTAAAAGAATTTAGGCTTGAATTCGATATAATTCAATGATTTTAGTGTTAATCGAGGTGTTTTAATGATTGGAACAAGTTGGTATGATGTTTTAGGAGGTGTTGGCATTTTTGGTTGACGTCTCGGGTGCCTCGGGGTGATTTCGGATGGCTAACGGGAAATTTTGAAGTTGGAAAATGCTGCAATGCAGCAGTCAGTGCACAACAATTTTGTTCTATGCGATCGCAATGCTCTAATGCGATCGCATGGTGTTAGCTACAGTACCCAGGATTTTGTTCTATGCAATCACATAGGGTTAGCTACAGTACCCCCAGAATTTTGTTCTATACGTTCGCAAGGGTCTAATGCGATCGCATAATGTTAGCTACAGTAACTGGGCAGAATGTTAAAAACATTTCAGTCACGAAAACAACCCATTTCTCCACCATTCTTAGTCATTTTGAGAGCTTTTGGACGGGGATTGAAGGGAGTTTTAACCAAGATCGATTAGAGGTAAGTTTTATGAGTTAAATACATGATTTTATTGAAGAATCATCCTAGAAATCCATGAAAACATAACCAATTTATAGGAAATTAGGGCTTAAGATTGAAATTCTAAATTTGGGATTTGATGGCCCATTTGAGCTCCGATTTTGATGAATTTTATATGTATAGACTCGTGGAGAGATGAGGAACATTTTGGTGTAAAATTTTCTGGATTTCGAGAAGTGGTCCTGGGGCTCGGGTTTTGCAAATTTTGTGATTTTCGACATTTTTCGAGTCTTTTCGATTGGGTATTATTCCCTTAGCACATTGTGATGCATTCGCTCTGATTTTGGTTAGATTCGACGCGCGTGGAGGCCGTTTTAAGGGGCAAAGGCATCGCGGGCTAGAGATTTCACCGGTTCGAGGTGAGTAATACTTGTAAATGATATCCGGAGGGTTTGAAACCCCGGTTTGCGCATCATAGTGTTGTATTGTGGTGACTTGCACGCCAGGTATGAGCGTGGGGTAGAGCACCGTTGGGGATTGTGACTTGGTCCATCCCGGTTGTTGATTTTACTGCGTGATTGACTGAAA
>MU785818.1:22155-69828 GCA_026770625.1 Nicotiana glauca
AGATATTTTCAAAAGAGGTTTTAAACTGAGCCAGATATTTTATAAAGGATTTTCATGGAATTACTGTCTTCTAAAAAGTGTTGTACTGTCTTATATAGCATGATAAAGTGTTCTTACGTGATTTCTTACCCCTCAGTTATTATTTACTCTTATTACCACTGAGTTGGAAGTACTCACTTTACTCCCTGCACCTCGTGTGCAGTTGCAGGTACTGTTCACCCGGTAGCAGGTTATTAGCGAACTGAAGGTATACTGTTGCAGCTGAGAAAGGTGGCCGCCAGCGTTCGCGGCACCGGACTTCATCTTTTGCTTCTAAATTTTATTTTGTATATAATATTGGCCCTGTAGTGGCGTTCAGTTTTCTTTAGATGCTCGTGACTTGTGACACCCCGGTCGGGTTGAGTTGGGTTGTAGTTGACGGTTTTTAATTCCATTAAGTTGTATATGCTATTAATTTATGTTTATTAATTGTTAGAAAGACGATTTGGGTTAGTTGGCTGGCCTTGTCTTCACGAGAGGCGCCATCACGATCGGGTTTGGGAATTGGGTCGTGACATGTTCATTTGGTATTGTGTTTTAACTCTGTGGGACCATTTGATGAAGAACTACACTTTTGTTGTTACACATGTTGTGCTTGTTAGATAATTCTTATACCCTGCTTTTCTTTATTTGTGCTGCATAATTGAGTTATTGTTAGTTTGGTGTACGAATTATGTAATATGAGAATCCGTGTGGTTCCGTGATGAGCTGTCAGTTGTGCTGTTGTATTGGCTGAGATAAGGTTCTTAGACATGATATTAGTACTATGGTATCGGGAGTGAGGAGTGTTTGGAAGTATGTTGGTATTTCTGCTAAGTTTTAGATAATGGCCCTGGCGGGCGAGAGGGTTTCTTTACTTGTTGACTTCATAGACGTCTATTAGTTCCCGCATGTTTATTTATCATGAACAGTGATGTGGAGGTCCGGAATAAGGATATATTCAATGTGAGGTGTGTTGCCAGCATCCAGGATGTTATTTGAGCAGCTACGGCGGTCAGAGGTTATTGCTTCGGGCATTGAGTTATGTGGAGCAACATGTGATCGTATTTGGGATTGGAATTTTTGGCTCGATTCAGCTTGTTTGGGTGTGTTCAGTATGATGATGTGGAAATCGGGTCCTATGATGAATTTCAGATGATGAGGTTTGGGTCCTTTTCTAAGGTTATGGACTAAAGAGCCTTCGGTTAAATGGCATTGTCAGTTCTTCATAGGTTGGGTGATAGGGAAACACCCCCAGGTGTATGTATGGTGAGCTCATGCAGTGGTTCAATGGTTTTAGGACGACTCTTCGCACGTTCGAGGACGAACGTATGTTTAAATGGAGGAGGATGTAATGACCCGACTGGTCATTTTCAGAAATCGTGTCCGATTCAGCAGTTTGAGGTCTCGAGCAGCTTCATAATATGTGTATTGACTTGCGTGTATGGTTTAATTCAGTTAACGGATGATTCAAAGTCAAATTGGAAGAAGGAAACTAAATTTGGAAGTTTAAACGGTGAGAATTTGACTGGTATTGGAATTTTAGGTAAATGGCCCCGGAATGGGTCGTGGATGATCTCAACAGCTTCATATGGTGATTTTAGGCTTAGGCACGCGTCTGGATTCGGATTTGGAGGTCCATAGTGTAAATTGAGGCATTTCGGCAAAAATTGGAAAAGTTGAAGTTTGGAGAATGGAGAAGTTTGACCCATAGTTGACTTTTATGATATTGGGGTCGGAATGCGATTCCGAGAATTAGAGCAGGTCCGTTATGTCAGTATGGACTTATCTGTAGAAATTTGGCATCATTCCAGGTTGAATTGATAGGTTTTGACACGAGTTTTTGGAAATTAGAAGGTTTAAAAGATCCTAAGTTCCATTCTTAGTGTGATTCGATGTTTCGACATTGTTTGGTGTGATTTGAGGCCTCGAGCGAGTCCGTGTTAGATTATATGACTTGTTTGTGTGTTTGGACAGGGTCCCGGGTGCCTCAAGTGTGTTCCGGGTGGGCTACGGGTCACTTTCCCTTGTTTTTGAACTGTTGCTTTTTGCTTCTGGTATCCTCTTTCGGGATCGCGAACAGCCTTTCGCATTCACGAAACTTTGTTGCTGACCACCTAGGAATTCTTCTTCGCGTTCGCGTAATACTCCCCCCGTTCATGAAGCTCTGCTTTATCCCCCCATCGCGTTCGCGTTCCCCCTCACGCGTTCGCGTAGCTATGCAATTCCACTCTTCGCGTTCACGTACTAGTTCACACGTTCGTGAAGAGCAATCTCTGGGCCATAATATTTTCCTTCTTCCCGTTCGCGTGCGTGCTGTTGCGTTCGTGAAGCACTTCTGGGAAGCCTTCATTTTCTTTTTCACGAAAGTGATACTTCCTCCGCGTTCGCAATGCTTTAATAGTTGGGCAGAATATAAGTTTTCCAAATCGAGGGTAGGCCATTTTTAATGTTTTTGGAGTTCTAGAGCTCGGTTTTGGGCAATTCTTTGTGAGTTTTTCAAGCAAAACGATTGGGCAAGTGTTCTTCACCTAGAATTGATTATATTCCATGAATTTGTCTTTATTTTATCATTTAATTTGTGATTTTAGTTGAGGAAAATGTTGGTTTTTGAAGAAAATTTCTAAAATAAAAAATCGTGATTTGAGGGGCCAAATAGTATCGGAATTTAATAAATTTTATATGGTTGAACTCATATTAGAATAGTCATTCGGATTTTGTAAAATTTATCGGGTTCCGAGGCGCGGGCCTGAGGGTTAACTTTTGGACCAAATTTTGGATTTTGTTAATGATTGAGACATTATGATCCAGAATAGTTTCTTATGTGTTTTATTTGTGCTTTGAAGTTAATTTGGTTAGATTTGAGCCGTCCGGAGGTCTTTTTACCCAAAAAGTCATTTTAGAGTATCGGTTTATCGTTCTTGAGGTAAGTATCTCGCCTAACCTTGTGTGAGGGACTTCCCCTTAGGAATTGAGTCTTTTATGCTAATTGAAGTTCGTGCATGCAATGTGACGAGTGTGTGCGCGAACTTATTTGTGAAAAATCTGCTCTACGGTTCTTAGGACCTCATGTTCAATATATGGAGAGTATTCCATTATGATTGGGTTTAATAATTTCTTAAATTGTCTCTATATGCTCCATATGATGTTGCTAGCTTTCCTCGAATTTCTATGTGTTGCATTGACCCTTAATTGCCTTAATTGAAGTGATCGCTTTCCTTATTGTTTTGATACTTCTTGATTGTGAGTTCCTCTATGACTTCGTACAAATAGGTTACATGTCCAATTATTGTGATTACCGGTATAGTTATCACGTGCTTGTTATATCTTGTTGTTTATTTGAGGTTTCATTGTGAAGTTAATTATTGGTCCAAATTTGGTTATAGCTGATTCCCTTGCCAGAACATATTTAATCCTTACTGTTGGTTCGCTTGCCGGGATGTGTTTATTCTTGTTGTTGACTCCCTTGCCGGGATATGGTTGTTTCCTTATTGTTCCCTTCCCGGAATTCTTTTGTGATTAGTGTTGATTTGTATATTGGGATTGGGTTGCACGCCACAAAAATATTATATGGATTGGGTTGCACACCTCAACAATATTATATGGACTGAGTTGCATGCAGCAACAATATTATATGGATCGGGTTACACGCCGCAACATCATTATATGATTTGGGTCGGGTTGCATACCGCAACAATATTATATGGATCTGGTTGTACGCCGCAATATCATTATATGATTTGGATCGGATTGCACGCCACAATAGTATTATATGATTTGGATCGGGTTGCACGCCACAACAGTACTATATAATTGGGATCGGGTTGCATGCCTCAACAAGAAAGAATAAAAGTGAATATTGACTCTTATATGAGAACGAGAATAAAAGCACGAAAGGTGGTGCCGTGCACTTTCTACTGCTGCGTTTATTTGCTGTTATCAATTCAAGTGTTTAAATTTCTTTATTGTTGTGATTCTTTGTGTTAGAACCTACAATATTTTTAATACCTCACCGTGTATATATATACACACACACACACACACACACACACACACACACCAATACTTCAAACTTCAATAATTGTTACAGCTATAATTCAATTAGTTTCTCAATTATACCTCCTTAAACCGTCTGAGGTTGTAATTACTTAAAAAAGAATTTCTATTAAGTTTTAAGTTATTAAATCTCATGTTTAAGGTAATAGTCCATTCAATGTTGTATTCTTAAATTAAAAGGGGTACTTTCTTTACTCAAATGATTTCAAAAGAAACAATTTCACCTTTTCTCACTGGCTTTCCCAATTAGTTTAGAAATTGTAATTTCACTTATATTAGGTAAATGAGACTTCTTGGACATATCGAGTGCTTGGCACGAATATTATGTATTGTATGGCATGCGGATTCTGTTGTTAAAAGTGAAATGGAAAAGATGGGGGCGCAAGGTGCCAGGTGTGCGAAAGTTTCGGAAGCTAAGATTATGATATGAGAAACCGATGATTGACATGGTCGGGATTGTGTATTAGACATGATGTGATTGATTGAGTGGGCATTTTCTTCTTTAATTGAATACACTCTTACTTGTCTCTGCTCCTGTTATGTCAATGTTGATTTACTTGGTTATCTGATTAACTTGATTATCTGATTTACTTGGTTATCATTTATTACTACCCGCATTCTCCTNTATGTGATTAATTGAGTGGGAATTTCCTTCTTTAATTGAATACACTCTTACTTGTCTCTACTCCTGTTATGTCAGTGTTGATTTACTTGGTTATCTGATTAACTTGATTATTCGATTTACTTGGTTATCGTTCGTTACTAACCGCGTTCTCCTTTATTGTTCTTACTGTTTGTATTTTGATTTCAATCTGCTGTTGATATTGCCTCGTTACCTTCTTAGCGATATTTTATTATCATATCATGTTCATTTCATTTGACCAGTAGGTGCCTTGACTGTTCCTCGTCACTACCCCATCGAGGTTAGTCTTCATACTTATTGGGCACAGCCGTGGTGTGCTCATAATACACTTATATACATTTTTGTGTACATATCCAGGTATCGATTGATAGCAGCTGTGCGGGTCGTTGCGGTGGAGACTCACGGTAACCTGTTGCTGCATTCGCATGCCTCGGAGTCACCTTCGTTTGTATTTACGTTCCATTGATTCCTTCTCGTTCTGGAACACTGTTATATTTATTTTATATAATTACTCTTAGAAATGCTTATGATTTGTACCACCGGTTTTGAAAATTTATTTTATTGGGAATTACTTAATTTGAAGTTAATGAATATTAAGGTTATTTTTGCAAATATTAGGCTTACCTAATTTAGAGATTAAGTGCCATCACAATTCCTTCGGAAGGATTTTGGGTCGTGACAACCAATCCACATTAGCTTAGTGTGGTTTGTGATAAAATTGAGGCAAAAATATAAAATAATAATAGTCAAGTGATATCAGTTTATATAAAGATCTGAAACTTCATGATATGGAAAAGAACGTACATAAGATATCTAATAAAAAAATAGTAATTACGCCTCAATTCAAATAATGTAAAATCAACTACGATCAAACATCTCTATAACATACTATAAAAGCAGAAATTTAATTGGAACCGATTTTTATGTGATATTATAATATATATATTTTTTATAACAATACTTTATTATAATAACCAAATAACATCAAAATAAATGAGCTTGTTATAGAGATGTTAGATTGGGTAGAATTTCCACTTTCTTTCTACTCATATCATTGTCATACTAATATAATATAAGTGGCATTACATAAGATATCCATTTTTCATAGCGATGTCAAGGTAGGCACTTTAAAATATGACAAAATATTAAATTTTAGTATTCATACTTATAGCACTATCATATACTTCCTCTGTTCACTTTTACTTGTCATGTTTCGTTTTTCGAGAGTCAAAATGCATAAAGTTCTACCAACGTTTTAACACGTATTTTTTTTAATCATATTGATATGAAAAAAATTATAAATTATAGTACTTTTCATATAGTTTTCGAATATTTAAATTTTAAGTATAAAATATTTTAAAAAATCTAATGCAACTTAGTTTTAAATATCAGTCAAATTGACTCTCAAAAAATAAAACGTGACAAGTAAAAATAAACGGAGGAAGTATCGTGCAAAAAAATCAAATAGTGCCTTGAATAGTGAACTCAATGTATGGGCTGCTCTGCATCAGAATTTAAGTTGGCCTTCAGACTTGTGCTTGTGGCCTAGATCCACCTTCACACAAAGGGAGTTTAATGCTGAAGGTATATCGAAAAGGGAAACTTGGTCCGAGGCGGATCACGATTTAAAGTTTATAAGTTATTTAATTTTAACCTTACGTTAATATACGATAACAATTGAGTTTATAATCAAATATTTAAGAATATCAAGTTATAATTCATATTTCTCATAAAAAATACGTGAAAATTTTACGAGGCGTCCAGTTTTATACATCCCATTTAACCTATACCTACTTTTCTAAATTATTTAACTTGTGCTCGTCAAGGCCACAACTTCAAGCCAAAAAGGTCTAAACTCACCATGTTGAGCATAACTTTAGGCCAAAAAGGTCCCATGCTGAGCATAACTTCAGGCTAAAAAGGTCTGAAGTTCAGCCTTGTCAAGGCCACAACTTCAGGCCATAACTTTAGTACAAAAAGGTCTGACGAGAATTTTTGCTACGGGTAAAAAATTGGGTAGACTTAATTTTTTTTACAGAATGAGTATAACTTCAATGAGATCGAAACTGAGTATATTTGCACTTACTTCCTAAATTACTGAGTTCAATTGAACCCGTTACTCACACACTACATTTGCCACTGCCAGCATAGTAACTTGCCACAATTATTTCACATTCATGAAAAACACACACTAGATCTCCTTTGCAACATAGAATTAGACGAACTAATTAAAATAAAGGAAAATGACATATTGCATGCAAAGAAAACACACTGATTGTTCCTCAATTCCACAGTCTCATTCTCCTTCTCCATTTTCATTTTTTGGTTGAGGGATGAAAAGATGAAATTAATTAATTAACTTACTACATTGATTAAAGACTAGAGCTTAACAACATCTGGAATATCAACAGGATATCTGTCAATGCAATCAGCCCATGGATTATGAGTTACTGGAGTTTTGATTGTTCTATTACACTTCCAAACCGCACTGTTACACTTGAATCCACTTCCAAATGCAATTTGCCAAATTCTGTCACCTATTGATTCGAGACATAATATAATTAAAGTAATTGAAATCGTCTATTTTTTTTATTAACAGTTTAAATTTTTAAATGATAATGATCGTTACCTTTCTTCATTCTCCCCTTTGCCTCAATGTAACTCATCTCATACCATAGCGACGATGACGACGTGTTCCCGAATCGATACAACGTCATCCTCGATGCCTCCACGTGCTCCGCCGATAGCTGCAGGCTTTTCTGCAGCTCATCTATCACCGCCTATTGGGATAAATATAATTTATTTATCCCAAGTACATGAATTTACTTATTAGGAAATTGACATAGCCTGGGGCGAAGCTACACTCTGGTTGATCATCCTTTCTCGGAAAATGATATTGTTTATATAGGTAAAATATTATATTTTAGATATATATAATATATTACACCCTTTCTTAGGAATTCTTTTTGCTTCTTTTAAGTTTGAACACCCTTGCTTCACCACTGGACGTAGCTAGAACATATTATATATTTAATTAATACATGTATTTTTCTCGTTCACTTTTATTGTCTATTATAATAAAAATGTATTTTCACTTTACTTTTTTATTTTAGCAAATCAAGATTTTTTATTTTATTTTATGTTTACTCTTATCATTAACTACTTATTCCTAGATCATTTGTGAAAATTTCTTAAAAAGCTATTATTATTATTATGGTAGAATATGTACTTCATTTATTATTTCTTTAAAATTCTGTACCATAAACTTCATTATGGATAAATAAAAGTGAACAAAGGGAGTACTAAACTATGTACATTATATTCCCTATATTTATTAGGCGGAATTTAGAAAATCATACGATTTTTCTTTGACCATACTTTTTTATAGATTCTTTTTAAATGTTTTAAATCTTTAAATATTGTGAGCAGTAGTACTTTTCACCTAGTTTTATTTAGAAAAAAAAAAATTCTATGTTCAAATTTACGGTTAAAAAAATTCTATGTTCAAATTTACGGTCAAAATTAAAAAGTAAAGACGAATACCTTCCTCCGGCGTGTATGCAGAAATGCTCAAACGCTAGTTTAAAGTCCGGAATGTATGGTTTTAAATTTTTCTTGAAAATTTTCCGGCGAATGAGAATCAGAAGGAAGAGAAGTTTCTCTGAAGCAGGCAAAACAAGGGGTCCAATTGTAGTAATATTAGACTTCAATGCTTCTCCTGCAACTTGCATTAAATCTATACACAAATTTATACCAACTTTTCCTTCTGGATCTTCTTGTTGTTGTACACATCTAAATGATTTATCATCTGCTCCTTTATGTGTTCTTACAACATGAACTAAACGATATTTAGCCCTCCTTTGGTCTGATTTTCTGTTAGATAAAAAAATGGCAGCTCCTCCCATTCTGAACAAGCAATTTGGTAGCAACATTGATCTCTCCTTACCTAAAGTTAACAACAGGTGAATCAATATGTATTTGAATAATTTCAACTTTTATGTGTCATGAAAAAACTTACAATAATCAATATTTTCATTGTTCCTCCTACTACAGGATGCTTAGTTAACCCTAATATTAAACCCTACTTGGATAACTGTTACTGAGTAGTTTCTGAATATTAAATAAACCTCTCCCAAGGCCTTTATATGTACTCCCTCAGGCCATTTATAGCTGTTCATTTTTTACTTTGCATTCTCTTTAAGAAAAAAATAAATAAAGCATGTATTTTATAATTTTATCTATAATAATGATAGTATTTAAAACATCTTAGGAAATGATTTGGGGGATGAGTAGTAATGATAAAGGTAAAGTACGAAGAAAAGAAAATTGTCTTTATCTTGATTTGGACATAAGAATTTTTTTACTTTTTTTTCTTCGAATTTTTTTTCGAAATCAGTGTTTGATCATAAAATTTTTAATTTTTACTTGAAGATGAATTTTGAAATTTTTAAAAAATTTCAAAAAGTCCAAAAAACTACTTTTCAGTACTCACTCAGATCACTTACAAAATTCAAAAGCAACCCAAAATTATATTCATGTTCAAATACAACTCTAATTTTTAAATATCATTTTTACTTTTTTTTTGGGACTTCTATAATTCTTATTTCCAAATGCCCACTTAGTATAATTGACAAATAAAAGTGAACAGAGAGAGTATACCACAGTCAGGGCCCAGAGGAACTGTCACATACAGTGACCTCCCATATAATGAGTTTATCAATAGGAGGTATATAACCTTTCCATCATGTCCATTTATTCAAATTTAATATGTTCAAAATTATAGTATGATTTTTGTAATAAATTTTAATACTTAAAAGAAATATCTTTACCTAGATAGCTATTCGGGGTGATAATCTCGGTGCTAATGACCACAGCATTTGAATTATGGTAATGTTGAAGAAGATCACGAGCTAAATCAATGGATATGAGTCCTGCACTGCATCCCATTCCAGATAAATTAAAACTCTTTATATTACTCCTGAGTTTGTACTTATTAATCACCATAGCTGAAAGGGAAGGAGTTGGCGAAAAAAGGCTACAATTTACAATAAGAATATCAATATCTTTAGGGTTTAATCCCGTTTTTTCCAAAAGCGAATCCATGACGGAAAAAATAACAATTTCAGCTTCTTCTCTAGCCAAAACCATAGTTGGTGTTGGTGGAATATAATGGAGAGCTGGTGGTAGAGCGGTTTCTTCACCGAGCCCAGAGCGTTCAAGCATTTTCATTTGGAAACGAACGCTCTTAGGCTCGGTGGGTAAAATGAGTTGTGCATGTTCCACAAAAGAAGCAGAAGGGGCTCGAAATATTATAGGAGGGAGAAAACATGCATAATCCACTAAGTATATAGTTCTTGGACGCGACATGAAGTAACATGTTGATAAATAAATGATGACGAATAATGAACAAATTGAGGGAAGAGATGTGAAGGAAATAGAGTTATAAAAACTGAGGACTTCATTTGGACTTAGCTGAAGAAATAGAATAAGAATGGTAAGCATAAAGGGTAAGAACAAGAAAGTTAAAATGTTGTTCACTATGTATTGGTACCCTAATTTAACATATTTTTGTTTCATTGAATGAGAATAGTTTGGTGATGATTTTTTAGACATTTTGGGAAAGGAAATGGAGGATAAGTTTGAGTACAAAATAATAGTGAAGAAATACAGTAGATATTTAAAGAGGGGGAGAAATGAATTATAGCAATATAGGTAGTTGCTATGATTTAATGTGATTAAATGTAGGTGTTACACGTGTCAAGTGTCAACCTAAATTATAAGGTGTGTACCAATCTAGCTCTCTATCACTAGTACTAGGATAGGAATGGACATAATTTGGGCAAATTCTAAATCTAAATCGAAATCTATTTTCTTTTTTGGATTTTTGAATTATGATTGAATTTTAGATTTATTACTTATTTTTTTGGATTTCAGATTGGATTTTAAATTTGATACTTCAGCTTTGTGGATATCTAAAAATCCAAGATATTTATATTTTATATTTAGTGAATTATCCATATGTCAATAGTAATAAGTCAAATACCCCACATATTAGACATTATTTCATATTATCACGACCCAAAATCCACTAGCGGTCGTGATGTCGCCGGACACCACTGTCATGCAAGCCAACACCAAGAAGTTAATTAAATTCCTATTTTAATATTTAGTGAAGTCATTTTTTATATATTAAACAATAAATAATAAAATTCATTGAAATAAGATGACGTCTTTAACAAAATTAATATTTAATAATCCCATAATCATCCCGAAACCCAGTGTCATAAGTGCATGAGCTATTTCTAGGAAATCAAATAAAGTGCAATAACTATCCGGAATACAAATTGGACAAAAGGTAAATACTACACACTGAAAGAAACTATGTCGGCTGCGGATCGCCTCGAGAGATGCAGCTCACCTAAGTCTCTGTATTATCCATGCTGCTACCGCCATTAGGCCGCTAGGGGTATATGTGCATGTGCAACAAAAATGCACAGCAAGTGTAGCATGAGTACAAAAAAATAACGTATACTCAGTAAGTATCCCATCTAATCTTGAAGAAGTGGAGACGATAGGTCGACTTCGACACTTGCTAGTGGTCCAATAATAATATATCTATAATATAGTAAATCGAGGGTTTTTATAAAAAATAGTTTTAACTCAATAGCATGAAGCAAGTAAACAATTTCTCTTATTTACAGGGAAATTTCCAAATTCGTTTTCATCATTTATACATTTATTCTCAATCCGGGAAAGCAATATCCTCATTTATAAATATTAAGGCAAGAAATACAAGCATGAATAAATTATGCTGAGGACGTATGGCCCAATCCAATAATATTTAAACTATGCACTGCTAGAATGGCGCGAACCATAGATGCATCTATTACGTCGCTCGCGAATCATACATGTGATACTATCAAATATAAATAAATAACCACCCTGCTCGTGAATCATACATGCAACGCAGGTACACATAGAAATATGCATTAAAATAGTCAATCAAGATTTTATCAAGGAAAAACAATTACACAAAGAAATAGCAATTCTTTTTAACGGTCAAGAAAATGATGTTTAATTCCTTTAGAAATTCATTTACCAATTCAAAATATTACAAGTAGAGCATGCTTTTGGGTCCTAGACTACCCAGAATTACGCATAATAGTAGCTACGCACGTACTCTTGTCACCTTATGTGTACGTAGCCTCCACAAATAGGAGCACATATCCAATTAATTCACCTATGAGGACAATTCCCTCTTACAATATTAGAAAGGAGACTCACCTTGCTCTGAAGTTCCAAAACCGCTTCCAAGCCTTTCCGACGACTCAAATCGATGCACAACGCTCCAATACTAGCCAATAAATGAGAAAATTCAGAAACATATGCTCTAATACTCACAACAATTTAATTTAGATAAATTCATAACTCCATTCGAAAAGACAAAATCGCCCTCGGCCTCACGTGCCCAGATTTTGAAAAACTCATAAAATCCAACAACCCATTCCGATACGAGTTCAACCATACCAATTTTATCAAATTTCGATAACAACTTGACCTTCAAATCTTGAATTTTCGTTCTTAAAATGTTTTACAAAAATCTTGATTTCTTCCATTTAAATATGAAATACATGATGAATATAACCATAGAATCATGAAGTATAATTACTATCGTATATAGAACACTTAACCCAATCCATATGGTGAAAATCGCCCTAAAATCGCTTTAATCCGAGCTCCAGCGCTCCAAATATGATAAAAATGGCTGAAATATCGAAATATAGCTTCTGCCCAGGTATTTACTCTTCGCGATTGCGGAAAACTATTCGCAATCGCGAACCACAACATTTATCAGCCCAAAATTTGCCTTTCGCGATCGCGAAGAACAAATGCCTAGCTCTTCCGGACAGTCTCTAGTATAATGGTCATAACTTTTTGTACAAAATTCCAAATTAAGCAAACGGTTTAACTTTTTGAAAAGTAGACTCCAAGGACTAAAATTTTCATGCTTTGATCATCTACCAGTTCCTTATATATTACAAGATATAAGCTTCTAAAGTCAACCTTGTGCAACACAAATTTCTTATTCGCGATTTCCAAACTCTTCCCGAATAGGCTGTAGTGTACTACTCATAACTTTTTGTACACAACTCCAAATGCCAAATGGTTTGATTTCTGAAAACTAGACACAAACCTACAACTTTAATTTTTGGATCATCTCCATATTCCTTAAATATTGCAAGATACAAACTTCCAAATTCGGGTCAGTGTAGCAGAAACTTTCCTCTACACGATGGCGAAAACCCTTCTACGATCGCGAATCACTAGCCATTTTCTCCCATTTTACTCATCGCGATCGCGAACAATTCCCCGCGATCGTGTAGTACACTGCTGTAGCCAAAAACTAGCAGCTAAATAAGGTCTAGAAATGATCCGAAACCACCCTGAAACTCAGTCGAGCCCCTCGGGATCCCATTCGAACATACCAACAAGTCTCAAAATATATCACGGACTTAGTCGAGGCTTCAAATCACATCAAACAATGATAAAACCAATAATCGCACTCCAATCCAAGCTTAATGAACTTTAGAATTTTAAACTTCTATATTTGATGCTGAAACCTATCAAATCACGTCCGATTGACCTCAAGTTTCGTACACAAGTCATATTTGATATTATGGACCCACTCTAACTTTTGGATTCAGAATTCAAACTCGATATCAAAAAGTCCACTTCTGGTCAAGCTCATAAAAAACCTTCAAATTTCTATCTTTAGTCAAATGACTCTAAAATGACTCACAGACCTTCGAATTCATTTTGGATCGTGCTCCCAATACCATAATCATCATACGTAGCTATTCCCAGACTCAGAATCCCAAAACGGACATCGATAACACTGAAATGCACTTCAACCCAAACTTATGAAATTATTTCAAAAATTCCACCTTCCACAATAGGTGTTGAAATGTTCCTAGGTCTTCTAAAACCCGATCTGGACATACGTCCAAGTCCGAAATTATCATACGAACCTGTTGGAGCCTTCGAAACCCGATTTCGAGGTCGTTTACTAAAAAATTCAATCTTAATCCATTCTTTCACCTTAAAGCTTCCGAATTGAGAATTTTCTTTCCAAATCAACTCTGAACTTTCTGAAATTCAATTCCGACCATGCGTACAAGTCATAATTCCTGAAGTGAAGCTGCTCATGGCCTTAAACCACCAAAGAACGCGCTAAAGCTCAAAATGACTGGTCGGTTCATTACATTCTCTCCCACTTAAACATACGTTCGTCCTCGAACGTGCTAAGAACTGCGCATGGGTTGTCCGAAATCACTGTTTAACACCTCGTGCACCTACCCGTGATACCACAACTCAGTTGAGAACATTAGCTCGATCAAATTTGAATATATTCTCTTTCATTTAGGCAAATAAGCCTTAGAGAAAAATTTCAACATCCAGAATTTTTTGCCAGACCTGCTTCCAACATACGAACACCATATCAATCACCACACCAGGCACCCATACATGATTGCATACCTTTGTTGAATCCACACTATGCATTGTATAACCCACATGACAATAATAAAATCCTCTGATAATAGCTGCCAAAATTCTACGAATCTGGTGAACACACCTTATGACACATATAAGTCCTATTCCAACTCTTGCAACACTGCCATGATGGGAGAGGCGTGTAGAAACTTATAACCAATTGTTGAGTCAACAAATCATTGAGCCTTTCCTCTTGACTAAAACCATTGCCTCATTATGAACCAAATAACTATATTTGCATTTTAATATACTTCATACAAACCCGGTTACACCGAATCCCAAGTCCAATAATTTCGTCTTACCCCGTATAAGTTGCCCAAGCAATAAGCCACTTCAAACGCTGCCAAAATCATATATAATGCCGCAATATGCCAACAAGCTACAAACTCGAATGTGATACATAAGAAACGAACTCTGGAAAGGACTAATCAACCCACGTAACTAATTAGACAACGGAAAAGGTGTTATGAACCTTCCTCGGAAAATGAGAAGCAAAACACACAATAATAGATATAGGAAACTGTACTCAAAATCATATTGTTGCTGCGTGCAACCCGATCTAAACAACACACCCGTGGCGGCGTGCCACCCTATCCACACATAGGACTCACATAAGAAGATACATACCGAGCTAAATTGCTCATTACTACTAAATACTAGATATCAGTTGCAAGCATGCTAAGTGCATAATGCCATCCCCGGGGAGACAGATAGCGCCATAAGCTACAAAACTCAAGCACAACTGAGGTGCGATATATATCTGAATCACAAGAGTTATCCTGCTCACATAACACCATCTCTATGCGGAACCTCAACACATAAGAAATTTATCAAGTTGTCTCACAGCTCACACAACACAAAATAATATTACATGAAATAGCCGATGACGAAACAACATCCAATGTCCGGATACTCCTCCATAAGGAGCGCCATACTGAAATGAACGCAGCCGGCCTGATGTAGAGCCCATATTCATATTTAAATTCACCCACTGACCTCGAGGAGATTCTAGCCGCACTGTACTAGGCTAATAACTTTTCAAGGGTCCATAATAACCTTTTTTTTTCATAACTCACAAGAACAACCCTCATATCCGGAGCAAACCTCCATAGTCCATAACCTAATAAACCAAGCGCCCTCTAAGCATAAATTCTCAAATTAGTGCTATCGCCATAATCTTCATACCTGGTTTAAATCTTTAATCAATCAAGTGACTACATGTCACACTTATACAATCTTCTTGTGAGATACACTCCCACGACCTTCCGCACTACATAACGAGTCTGCACATCCATACCATCAGTAACACTAATGTTGTAAAGAATATCAAGAATTCGTAACCAAGATGCAAAGCCTCTGACACAAAATGTCGATCTTAGATGACGCTGAAGACAATAACAACTTACTCCAAATATCTAAATCCCCTTCTTTCTCATCCAAGCTCATGACATCCTCGTAAAACACAGAACCACAACCTTGATCGCCTCTTTCAAATTTCATACAGCTCACTGCATCTAACAAGCCAATATGCGATAATTCAAGAATTTCATCATAACTCCTGAACCACTATTAGGGTAAACACTTCATCATATAGAAACTTTTTACTTAACTCATTCCGAGAGAACCATAGCTACACGTGAGTGAATTCTCATAACCGTAGAACATTCAAATCCTCAAGTAGTGGTCCAAACCGCCATGAACCTTCCGGGATCCGCCTACATATAACAAGACCATAATACTTGAATACTTCCAAATAAAATCAATTAAGGCGGCCGTCAACCCTCGCACGTACCACCACAAATCACATACATAACTTAACCACGCTGAAGGAACTGATCACCACCACTATTATGCTAATTCAACCATGGCAAATCAATCTAACTTCTTCTAATTCATCCTTAACTTGCCTTAGAGATAATAATAACTCCATTCCTTACATCACTAACCTAAATCCGCACTCATCTTGAGTAGCCCCAATGCACGAGACCACATTGTCTCCAAACCCATGAACTGTTTCACACCCTCCTTGCACGCACATTCACATCTTTAACTGATACACCCATTCTGATAATTCCTATATGAATCCGAAGTTTTTTTTTCTCATTTTCCTCCTAATACTACACTACAAGTTAAAAATATCATAGAACATTTCGAGCCTCTTATCATAATCTTCTACGAAAGCTCAATTCTTAACCATATGTCACGACTCTAAACTCAGACCTAGTCATGATGGCGCCTCTCGTGAAGACAAGGCCATCTGACACAACACCCACATTGACCTTTTAATAACTAATAGCCATTTAAAAACCTTTAATTAACAAATATTTAATAATACAAGTCTAAATGAACAGTGCACAAATAACATACAGGCCCAACATTGGAATGTCACTAGTCATGAACATCTACTACAACTGTCTAACTACATCAAGACCAATATGGTCGGGAAAAGTCACGACTTATACATAAGGAAGAATAAAGAGGGAGAAGGCAGAGCCGCGATTGCCAGACAACTACCTTGCTAACTCCGATGAAACTGTCGCCAAGCTCAGAAATACCTAAATCTGCACACAAGGTGCAGGGAGTAATGTGAGTACTCCAACCCAGTAAGTAATAAGAGTAAGTAAAGAATGAGCAGTAAGAAATTACGTAAACCACATCTGTCATAGCACCACAGTGATCACAGCATGTTCCCAACAGGATACCGTTCAAATCATTTCGTTAAACTCCCAACTTCAGTAAAATCCTTTGGAAAAATATCTTTCTAACCTTTTCAACAGAGTTTTAATGAAGTACATATATATATATATAGTAAAAGTGGTGAAAAATCATAATTGAACTCTCGGGCAAAATATGGTTTGTATACAGCCTCTCGGCGTACAGAAATTCATAACGATTTCATAAATTAAAAACTTCAGTTTAAAAGAAAGTTGTTTAAAGCATTTGTTCTACATTTTCAATCGAGGCTTGGTCTAAAGATGAGTGGAAGTAGTAATTAAATCAATTTGTTCAATAGAAACTCACTTTAAAGAGGAGTAAAAAATAGTAAGTTCATATACTAGCCCCTCAGGCAAAGCATCACTCATGTACATGTGTGTGTATGTATATATATATATATATATATATATATATATATATATATATATATATATATATATATATATATATATATATATATATATATATATATCCCCTCGGGCAAGCATGTCATTCACTCGTGACTCAACTCTTACCAATGTGCGCTCACACTCAATAGGTACCATGTAGTAACCACTGCGGCATGCAGCCCGATCTATATATCGCTGCGACGTGCAGCCCAATCCATAAATATAGTCGACTTCGCTTACTAGGGGTGTGCAGACTCTGGATGGGCTCCTACAACTCAAGCGCTATATCGTTGTGGCATGCAGCCCGATCCAACATATCGTTAGGGCGTGCAGCCTGATCCATAAATATAATCCTCACAACCAAGCACTCGACCTCCATCAATCATTAGCCTCATAATTAGACTCTCGGTATATCTCAATCATCAACCTCACAATCAGACCCTCGGTCTATCTCAGTCATCAACGTCACAATCACTCGGGTCATCAGTAAATCAGGGAACTCAAACCAAACAGTTTTCACATTTTTAAGAAGTAAAGTGATAAAACCAGATTTAAACGATAACGAGTAAAACATGACTGAGGATATGCTTTCAAAACAAATAGAGTGAGGAAAAATAGTGAATATGACCCATAAGGGTCTCAACAAGTCGGCACAAGGCCCCAAACATAGCATGCATCCCAAGATATAATATCAATCTCAAAAATATGGAATATCATAAGATTTCAAATCAAATACAAGACTTAACAGTCGTATGGGGCGGACCAAGTCACAATCCCCTAATAGTGCACGAATCCACGCTCGTCATCTAGCATGTACGTCATCTTGAAATAACAAAATGATGTGAAATCCGGGGTTTCAAACCCTCAGGACAACATTTACAATCATTACTTACCTCGATCCGGTCCAGCTCTAGCCCGCGATGCCTTTTCCCTCATGAATTGACCTTCGAATGCTCCAATCTAGCCACAATCAGTACACAACTATTAAAATATGCTAAAAGAATAAAGCCTACTCGAAAATATCCAATTTATATTAAAAATCCCGAAATTGCTCAAACTCGGCCTCCGGGCCCACGTCTCAGAATCCGACGAAATTAACACCAATAGAATCTTCACATTCTCCCGAGTTTATACATACTAAGAACATCAAAATCGGACATCAAATGCACATTCAAATCCTCGAAAGAATTCTCAACTTTTTCTTCCATTCTTCCCCAATTTCCACTCTAATTTCTCAAATTAAATGATTATATTCAAGACTAAATCATGGAATTAAACCAAATATGAGTGAAGATTACTTACCCCAATAGCTCAGCTGAAAATCTCCTCCAATTTCACCTTCTCCCGAGCTCTCCAATGTTTTCATGATATTGGACTTAAATCCTCGATTTTGAATATATAAACTGTCTTCCCAGATTTTCCTTCATCGCGAACGCGACATGCCCCTCGCGTTCGCTAAGCACACTGGTTCCCAGTCCAAAATTCCCTTCTATGTTCCCTCTTGCAAACGTGAAGCTTCCACTTCCCATACAATCGCGAACGCGAAGCACAAAAGGGCTAGGACCCAGCTGCTCCATTTACTCTATGCGAATGCGGGAACTTCATCAGGTTCGCGAAGTACTCAGGACCTCATCCTTCGCGAACGGGGGACCAACATCGCGAATGTTAAGGCCAAACTCTCAGCCTCACCAGCTAACCCTTCGTGAACACGAGGACTAACTCACGAACCCAAAGGTCAAATTTTCCTGAAATCCTTCAGCAGTTTTTGCAACTTTTCAAAACATGAAATGGCCCGATTGGCCATATGAAACTCACCCGAGGCCCTCGGGACCTCAATCAATTATTTCAACATGACCCATAACATCATTCAAACTTGTTCCAACCTTCGGGATGCTCAAAACAACATTAAAACACCAAATTTGCATCGAATTCAAGTCTAAGAATTCCAAAATCTTCCGAATTACGATTTTGATCAAAAAGTATAACAAACCTCGTCTGAATGACCTGAAATTTTGCACACACATAACAATTGATACAACGGAGCTACTGCAACTTCCGAAATTCCATTCCAATCCCTATATCAAAATTTCACCTAACAACCGAAAAGCGCTAAAATCTCGATTTTACCAATTCAAACCTAAACCTTCCACGGACCTCCAAAATGCATTCCAATCACGCTCCTAAGTCCCAAATTACCTAACGGGGCTAACCAAATCATAAAAATTCTGATCCGAGATCATAAACAAACAAGTAAAATCTTGATCAAACCTTTAAAATATCAAGCTTCAACTGAGAACTGTTCTTCCAAATTCATTTTAATTACCCTGAAAACCAAAACCAATGATTTACATAAGTCATAATACATCAAATGGGGCAAGTCATGACTGAGAACTGGTGAGCAAAGTGCAAAAGTTCAAAACACCGATCGGGTCATTACATCGGCCCCCACTTAAACATACGTTCGTCCTCAAACGTGCCCAGAGTCATTCCAAAAGCCAACCGATTGGTGAATAATCTTACCATGAATGTACCCGAGGGTGATCCCATGTTACCGTATCTCATATAGGTCTGATACCACAATGAAACTGAAATTTCACAGTCCAACCTAGCCCATGAACCTTAGAACCACATCTCTACTTCTGAAATCATTCACAAGATCAGAATTTCACATCTATACTCTGAATAAGTCCGAACTCAGCTGTAATAGCCCATATCTGCAACCTCAGGTGCAATTACATGAACTTCTAATCACAGCAGCTGCACACAACAACCGAATACCGATAGAAAAAATCGTATCAACTAAAGGCTCATTCCAACACCTTCATGTACTTCCAATGATAAATGAAACATGCAATAAACCATAATCATTTTTCTCAGATCAGCCATTCATGAAGCCACTTCTCCTTTGTCAAAGACCATGGCAAATTTTTGCACCAAACCTCGGTGTTATCTTTCCAACATGCTGAAATCAAATCCGTTTGCAGTCATTAAAGATCTCGACGATCTCATCTAATCCAACACAACTACTCTGGTGACATTGACACATAAATACAGACTAAAGCCATGACTTGTGCAATTCGTGCAGCAATAAGCCACAATCCGAACTTACTCAAATCATGAAAATGACTCAAATTAAAGAGTTGTACCACAAGCTCACTAGTACCGCCACAACACAAGGCTGAGAACCCGTCTCACATCATAGAAATAGAACACACAAATCTAACCTGCAAGGTCATACCTCCACATAACTTCGCTGCAATGCGCGACCCTATCCAGACACTGGTCCACTTGAAACACCTCAAGTCACTCTGCTCGAAATTGATGACCACGCGCGATTGATGTCTAGAACCATAGAAAATCATCATACACACGGTGAAGCAAATACATAATACCACATAACCCGAAAGGACATAACTGATACGCCCTCCATTGAGCAACACCCAATACTCTTCTTGCTCGACTTCCACTATGAAACCCCAATGGAACCGCACCATCTATGCCTACATCCAAAAAATCATCTCGTCTCGCAACACGAAAAAGTAATCTATAGCTCACCTTACTAATAGCTCAATAGTAACTGAATCAACACATCTCTCACCAATAGCGACTTGAAGACAACAAAACCATATCGATACGGAACACACATCCATATAGGTCTACCAACGAACCACACATCGACTCTAGTCACACACAATAGATAAACAACCCTCCGAATGTTCACAACGATGGAATCATAGCACATGCTATCATCTAACTACTCACCCACATCTTTGCCATCCATAACCACGAGCTAACTTGTATATGAGAACTCCTAGTTTCCAAGTCCATAAAGCATATGAATTACCATATCTGATCCCAATTCCGCTGCTCGAATATACCACACACCTCTAGTACTAAATCATATAATGAGAGGTACACCTATAATTCTTCTGAGCCACCAAACGAACTCAAATATCGTCCGACGATCGGACAAGATAGTGCTGCAATACCACTAATGCATCTATAACTCAAACACATCGCCCTTTCTGAACTATATACCCTCATCAATCCATACAAATAAATGATCTCATCTATCTAGTCACCTGAAGCAAACCATGCTATCTAAGAATTCGTGACCTTTCTTTCAAATCTAAACCGTGAACTTACACGTGCAAATTTCAATCATACACAATATACCACATAAAGCGTACCATCCTTGGATAACCATGAAAACTCATATCCCTTCCGAGCCTCAAGCAACTAGGTAATCCACTAGGCATGAACTCCCCATTGATCCCATCCAGAAGAAAATCACTATACATACCATGCTCCTTATGCTCATAGAAAATAAACATCTCTCACCGTGGTGGAAACCGTCAAGGACTTTCTGAATTTCCATGTTCAAAAAACTAAACTGTCAAGACTGAATCCCTCTAGCTCGACCGAGCTACACTGGTCACTAAAACCCAAGAGAATTGTCGTAAAACACCTGTAGAAACTTATTATCTCGTAAGCATCCAAAGGACTAATCATATCCTTACTATACCAACATAGCATACTATCAAGCTATCCCTTCTTTCCGAGTTTCCTTCTGATTTACCTTCAAATTGATACTCCTTCTTGCTATAACATCACAATTTCTCAACCTAGACTTACCACATAGGACCGAAGCATAAAGCCACATCGTCTAAGGCTCATAAGCTGTTGAATACTTTCTCAAATATCCCCAAGAGCACCACGTTCAAAATGCTTTATTCTGAAGAGACTTCCTGTGAATCTAAATTTGTTACCTTTACATTCTTGATGCTAATACATGGAATCCCATAATTAATATAGAAAATACCACAAGTCTTGACATCTTCCAATCAAAGCTCAGTTTCTAACCACATATAAAACTTTAAAATACCAATTGTCACATGTAGAATCTTGAACACATTAGATCCATTATCGAGAGTCATTCACTCTATTCAAACTGCAATTAGCCTGATCAAACGAACAGAACCACCCCTGCCTGAATAGCACTCCGACAACTAAGCCACTTGCTGCTCTATGCGCAACATCCATTACCAACATCTCAAGACATTCTGTGATTCTCATACACTTATGAAGCATGACATAACCTTTGTCAAAATTCTCCTTTACTCGAGACATCCTTAATCTCGATCTCCGTAAGCCATAATTGACTCACTAGCACACCTCAATCTGGAACCAACATAGCACCTAATAGTGCAATCGCCAAGTCAGTAGTAGACTCCCCCACTTGGCTAGAAGCCATAGACCAAAACATACACAATAACTCATAACGCATATACTCTATTGTTTCCATAATACTATAGTGAGATTAAACCCAATCCTTCATAAGCTCGTGAAACACGAACCATCTGGTACTTTGAATCTTCTGCAAATCTCGCATTCATTCTCGCAACAGTCAAGCCTATTCACTTAAGTGGCCAAAATTTAAATTTCAACACTTATATTTCACTTGTAAATGAGATCTTTTAACAGATAACATAAGGATCACACGACCTCAGAACACTCCGCAAGAGATAACCCACCTGCTTTGCCTGCAACTAATATTTCTATATACCTTCCACCGTCATAATCATTACGCGGTCACTTAGTCTTTCTAAGTCTGAACTCATACCAAAATCATGAAATTTACTTCACTCCTAACTATAAAGCATGAAAAGATTCTTCACACGCCCTTAGCTCAGGGCTATACCTCAAATCAAGGTGGAAATCAAGCACCTGATAGTTCTTATATCCTTCAGCGGACCCCTTCTCGTTGCTTCCAAATCATATGGATATATCTCGTAGTCATAACATTCCCATCACATAGCCATATCGCTGTCACTTCCCCTAATAGGGGCACTACCAAACATATAAGTTCAAAAACACGTGCTCACACAATCAGCACCTTAGTGCTCAAGCTATAGGAAAAGATACGGCCTCAAGTCCTCCAGACTATCCCAACATCAACACACAGAGATTACATCTCGCTCCTTACTCAGGGAATCACAAACCAATTATGCATATCTGATACTGAGTGCTCATGCACGCATACGAGCACGTGGAAGGAAATTCAAAGAGTTACATCTCAAGCTGAATCACGGACGCAGGATAAGAATTCAAGAATGTGAAGTTTTTTCTAAAGGTTCTGCAGCCTCCCGAGGATAAGTACAGACGTCTCCGTAAAGATCCGCGAGACTCTACTAAACCTTCTCATGTATCGCGAGACCTATGTAACCTAGGCTCTAATACTAATTTGTCACGACCCTAAACTCAGACCTAGTCGTGATGGCGCCTATCGTGAAGACAAGGCCATCCGATACAACACCCACAATGACCTTTTAATCATTAATAGCTATTTAAAAACCTTTAATTAACAAATGTTTCATAATACAAGTCTAAATAAACAGTGCAGAAATAACATACAAGTCCGACATCGGGGTGTCACTAGTCATGAGCATCTACTACAATTGTCTAACTACATCAATACCAATATGGTCGGGAAAAGTCACGATTTATACATAAGGAAGAACAAATATGGAGAATGTAGAGCCGCGATTGCCAGATAGCCACCTTTCTAACTCCGATAAAACTGCCGCCAAGCTCAGAAATACCTGAATCTACACACAACGTGAAAGGAGTAATGCGAGTACTCCAACCCAGTAAGTAATAAGAGTAAATAAAGAATGAGAAGTAAGAAATCACATAAACCACGTCTATCATAGCACCACAGTGATCACAGCATGTTCCTAACAGGATACCGTTCAAATCATTTCGTTAAACTCCCAACTTCAGTAAAATCCTTTGGAAAAATATCTTTCTAACCTTTTCAACAGAGGTTTAATGAAGTGTATATATATATATATATATATATATATATATATATATATATATATATATATATATATGGTGAAAAATCATAAACGGCCCCTCGGGCAAAACATGGTTCGTATACAGCCTCTCGGCGTACAGAAATTCATAACGATTTCATAACTTAAAAACTTTAGTTTAAAAGAACGTTGCTTAAAGCATTTGTTCTATATTTTCAATAGAGGCTCGGTCTAAAGATGAGTGGAAGTAGTAATTAAATCAATCTGTTCAATAGAAACTCACTTTAAAGAGGAGTGAAAAATAGTAAGTTCATAAACTAGCCCCTCAGGCAAAGCATCACTCGTGTACATATATATATATATAGCCCCTCAGGCAAGCCTATCAGTCACTCATGACTCAACTCTTACCAATGTGTTCTCACACTCAATATGTACCATATAGTAACTGCTGCAGCATGCAACCTAATCCATATCGCTGTGGCGTGCAACCTGATCCATAAATATAGTCGACTGTGCTCACTGGGGTGTGCAGATTCCTGAGGGGCTCCTACAGACCAAGCGCTATATCGCTGCAGCATGCAGCCCGATCCAACGTATCGATGCGGCGTGCATCCCCATCTATATATATAATCCTCACAATCAGACACTTGGCCTCCCCCAGTCACTAGTCTCACAATCAGACTCTCGGTCTATCTCAATCATCAACCTCACAATCAGATCCTCGGTCTATCTCAGTCGTCAACCTCACAATCACTCGGGCTATCAGTAAATCAAGGAACTCAGCCTAAACAGTTTTCACATTTTTAAGAAGTAAAGTGATAAAACCAGATTTAAATGATAACGGGTAAAACATGACTGAGGATATGCTTTCGAAACAAATATAGTGAGGAAAAACAGTTAAAATGCCCCTAAAGGTCTCAACAAGTCGACACAAGGCCCCAAACATAGCATACAACCCAAGATATAATATCAATCTAAAAAATATGGAATATCATAAGATTTCAAATCAAATACATGACTTAACAGTCGTACGGGGTGGACCAATCACAATCCCCAATAGTGCATGTCTCCATGCTCGTCATCTAGCGTGTGCGTCACCTCGAAATAGCACAACAGAGTGAAATCCAGGGTTTCAAACCCTCAAGACAACATTTACAATCATTACTTACCTTGATCCGATCCAACTCTATCCCACGATGCCTTTGCTCTCACGAATCGACCTCTGAATTCTCCAAATCTAGTAATAATCAGTACACAGCTATTAAAATATGCTAAGAGAAAAAAGCCCACTCTAAAATATCCAATTTACATCAAAAATCCCGAAATTGCTCGAACCCAGCCCCCAGGCCCACATCTCGGAATCTGACTAAATTAACATCAATGGAATCCTCACACTCCCACGAGTTCATACATTCCAATAACATCAAAATCGGACATCAAATGCCCATTCAAATCCTCAAATGAATTCTCAACTTTTTCTTCCATTCTTCCCCAATTTTCGCTCTAATTTCCTAAATTAAATGATTAAATTCAAGACTAAATCATGGAATTAAACCAAATATAAGTGAAGATTACTTACCCCAATAACTCATCTAAAATCTCCTCCAATTTCACATTCTCCCAAGCTCTCCAATGGTTTTCATGATATTGGACTTAAACCCTCGAATTTGAAAATATAAACTGTCTACCCAAAGTTTCCTTCATCGCAAACGCGGTATGCCCCTCGCGTTCGCGAAGCACACTGCTTCCCAGGCCAAAATTTCCTTCAATGCAAACATGAGACTCTCTAGCAAACGCGAAGTTTCCGCGTCCCATACAATCACCAATGCGACCCCTGAATCGCGAACGCGAAGCACAAAAGGGTTAGGACCCTAGCTTCTCCATTTACTCTACGCGAACGCGGGAACTTTATCGCGTTCGCGAAGCACTCAGGACCTCACCCTTTGCGAACACGGGACCAATATCACAAATGCGAAGGTCAAATTCTCAGCCTCACCGGCTAACACTTCGCGAACGCGAGGACCTATTCGTGAACACGAAGGTCAAATTTTCCTGAAATCCTTCACCAATTTTCTGCAACTTTTCAAAACATGACATGGCCCGATTGGCCACCTGAAACTCACCCGAGGCCCTCAAAACCTCAACCAATTATGCCAACATAACCCATAACATCATTCAAACTTGTTCCAACCTTCGAAATGCTCAAAACAATATTAAAATACCAAATTTGCATCGAATTCAAGTCTAAGAATTCCAAAATCTTCCGAATTACACTTTTGATCAAAAAGTCTAAAAAAACTTCGTCCGAATGACCTAAAATTTTGCGCGCACATCACAATTGACACAACGGAGCTACTGAAACTTCTTGAATTCCATTCCGATCCTTATATCAAAATCTCACCTAACAATCGGAAAATGCCAAAATCTCGATTTCTCCAATTCAAGCCTAAACCTTCCACGAACCTCCAAAATGCATTCCGATCATGCTCCTAAGTCCCAAATCACCTAACGGAGCTAACCAAATCATAAAAATTTCGATCCGAGATCATATACAAACAAGTAAAATCTTGTCAAAACCTTTCAAGTTCCAATCTTCAACTAAGAACTGTTCTTCCAAATTCATTCTGATTACCCTGAAAACCAAAACCAATAATTTACATAAGTCATAATACATCAAACGGGGCAAGTCATGCCCGAGAACTGGCGAGCAAAGAGCAAAAGTTCAAAATGATCGGCCGGGTCGTTACACTATACTTATGGATGCTAAATCCTTAGGCACCACATTTTAACCTTTGAATCCACTAGGACCATTATTGAGAGACACCCACTCTGTCTTGGTCCCTAATATAATCAATAAGGCCACATATAGCATGCATTCCTCAAATTCTTTGCTCAAACCACTACGGATAACCCTCTTCCAGAGTCATAATATCTCCCAATATACCAATAACCAGAAATCTCATAAATAGACGACCATACAACCCAATCATAGGTAGTGGGACTCTCCCACTTAGCTTGAAGCTACTATTATACAACCTTGGAACCCACCAAGGTCCTTTATCTCTTATTGACATGATCTTGCGCAATCAAACCGCCAAATTCCTCGAAATCCTTCCATTAGTATTTCATGAATACTCTGAATCACTAGCAACATCCATATATTCAATCTCTTAGTGGATAGCCAGTAAAATCCTTTGTAAAAACTCTGCCAACCATGTGACCACTGACCTGCTCACAAGAGATAACCCACTTGTGGAAATTACATGCCGATATCTCCTAACGAAGTTGCACTAACCAACTACTATGAAATCAGTAACCCATCCTGATCCCATGCTCACTCACTAGCTGCACAAGTCCATTCAGTCATCATGGACATCAACTAGAGGTGCAACAATACATTCTAATCCAAAGTCATGTTGTATCCTTCTTCATATCAAGCAACTCTTTTCTGATGCACCCAATTTCCCATCGTATGACAGCTAATATTTCAAATCGAGCTCGCAGACCCAGTCACTAACCACCGTGAATCTCAATTCCCTCTAAACGTTTCCTCAAGGTGTGTAGTTATCCTACCACCAAACCCATATTCTACTCTACCACTCTCCCACTTTGGTCAAACTCACTCCTTTAAGCAACTATGCGACTCCTATTTCTCACTCTTGGCATTATAGGAGTTTAATCACCACAAGACACTTCCCACATGCACTTTCTCATCATTCGCTGCCCAGAAAAATATGAAGAAGGAAACATCACGTACCACATCTGCAGTACCATTGCAATTCCTTAATTTCCGATTTAGAACCATCACTTCACGTCACATAAGATTTAAAAAGAAGAAAATGAAGGCATAAGGCTCAAGGGAATCAAACCGCTCGATGAGGAATCAAGAAGGGCAATGCTCCTAATTGCTCTGTAGCCTCTCAAAGATAAGTACATACGTCTCTGTACCGATCTGCAAGACTCTACCAGACTCGCTCATGACTCATGAGACCTAAGTGTGCCTAGTGCTCTGATACCATGTTGTCACGACCCAAAATTCACTAAGGGTCGTAATGGCGCCGGACACCACTGTCAGGCAAGCCAACACCAAGAAGTTAATTAAATTTCCATTTTAGTATTTATTGAAATCATTCTTTTTATACATTAAAAAATAAATAATGAAATTTATTAAGATGATTTATTTAACAAAATTAATATTTAATAATCCCATAATCATCTTGGAACCCGGTGTCACAAGTGCATGAGCTATTTCTAGGAAATCAAATGAAGTGCAATAACTGTCCGGAATACAAATTGGATAGAAGGTAAATACCATACACTGAAAGAAACTATGCCGGTTGTGGATCGCTTCGAGAGATGCATCTCACCTAAGTCTCTATATCATCCATGCTGCTACGCCCATTGGGCCGCTAGGGGTATTTGTGCATGCGCAACAAAAATGCACAACGAATGTAGCATAAGTACAAAAAAATAGCATGTACTTAGTAAGTATCCCGTCTAATCTTGAAGAAGTAGAGACGAGAGGTCGACTTCGATACTTACTAGTGGTCCAATAATAATATATCAATAACGTAGTAAATCTAGGGTTTTTATAAAAAAAATAGTTGTAACTCAATAGCATAAAGCAAGTAAACAATTCTCTTATTCATAGGGAAATTTCCAAATTCGTTTTCATCATTTATACATTTATTCTCAATTTGGGGAAGCAATATCCTCATTTATAAATATCAAGGATAGAAATACAGGCATGTGAAAATCATTTCGAGGACGTACGGCCCGATCCAACAATATTTAAACTTTGCACTGCTAGAGGGTCGAATGACGCGAATGATAGATGCATCTATTACCCCACTCACGAATCATACATGCAACGCAATCAAATATAAATAAACAATCACTTCGCTCGCGAATCATACATGCAATGCAGGTACACATAGAAACACGCATTCAAATAGTCAATCAAGACTTCATCAGGGAAAAACAATTACCCAAAGAAATAGCAATTCTCTTTAACGGTCAAGAAATTGATGTTTAGTTCCTTTACAAATTCATTTACCAATTCAATATGATTTAAGCATTTTAAATCGACAACAAGATTCAAAATATTACAAGTAGAGCATGTTTTTGGGTCCTAGACTACCCGGAATTATGCATAATAGTAGCTACGCACGGACTCCCGTCACATTATGTGTACGTAGTCTCCACAAATAGGAGCACATATCCAATTAATTCACCTATGAGGACAATTTCCTCTAACCATATTAGAAAGGAGACTCACCTTGCTCTGAAGTTCCAAAACCGGCTTCCAAGCCTTTCCGACGACTCAAATCGATGCACAACGCTCCAGTACTAGCCAACAAATGAGAAAATTCAGAAACATATGATCTAATACTCACAACAATTTAATTTAGATAAATTCCAAATTTCAAACGATTTAAGTTTTTGAAAACTAGACTCCAAAGACTACAATTTTCATGCTTTGATCATCTACCAATTCCTTATATATTACAAGATATAAGCTTCCAAAATTAGCCCTGTATAACACAAATTTTTGCTTCGTGATTTCCAAACTCTTTCCAGATTGGCTGTAGTGTACCACTCATAACTTTTTGTACATAACTCCAAATGCCAAATGGTTTGATTTTATGAAAACTAGACACAAAGGACTAAAACTATCATTTTGGATCATCTCCAAATTCCTTATAGGTTGCGAGATACAAGATTCCAAAGTCGGATCAGTGCAGCAGAAACTTTCCTCTACGCGATCGCGAAAGCCCTTCCGCCATCGCGAATCACTGGCCATTTTCTCCCATTTTACTCATCGCGATCGCAACCAATTCCCCACGATCGCATAGCATACTGTTGTAGTAAAAAACCAGCAGCTAAATATGGTCTATAAATGATCCAAAACCACTCTGAAACTCAATCGTGCCCCTTAGGACCCCGTATGAACATACCAACAAGTCACAACACATATCACGGACTTAGTCGAGGCCTCAAATTACATCAAACAATGCTAAAACCATGAATCGTACTCCAATCCAAGCTTAATGAATTTTAGAATTTCAAACTTCTATATTTGAGGCCGAAACCTATCAAATCACGTCCGACTGACCTCAAATTTTGCACACAAGTCATACTTGACATTAAGGACCTACTCCAACTTCCGGAATCGGAATCCAAGCCTGATATCAAAAAGTCCACTTCCGGTCAAACTCCTCAAAAACCTTCAAATTTCTATCTTTAGCCAAATGACCCATGGACCTCCGAATTCACTTCTGATCGCGCTCCCAATACCAGAATCACCATACAGACTCGGAATCCCAAATGGACATCGATAACATCGAAAGTCGCTTCAACCCAAACTTATGAAATTCTTTAAAAAATACCAACTTCCACAATAGGTACCAAAAGTTATCGGGTCTTCTAAAACCTGATCCAGACACACTCCCAATTTCAAAATCATCATACAGACCTGTTGGAACCCTCGAATCCCGATTCCGAGGTCGTTTACTTAAAAATCCAATCTTAGTCCATTCTTTCATCTTAAAGCTTCCGAATTGAGAATTTTCTTTCCAAATCAACTCCGAACTTCCTGAAATTCAATTTCATGCATACAAGTTATAATGCCTGAAGTGAAGTTGCTCATGGCCTCAAAATATTTAAAAATTAATTACTAAGTTACTATGAGAATACTTTTTATTTGGACATAGTTTTATTATTGCTATTTCATATCGGCCTTATTAATGTCTTTGTTGTATTGTATTTTCAATGATTTCATTTCGAATTATTACGACTAAAAATCCACTAAGGGTCATGGTGGCGCCGGACACCACTATCAGGCAAGCCAACCAAAAATACTTGATTAAGTTCTCGTTCTAAATATTTTTGAAACCACTTATGTTATACATCTAACAATACATAATAATTTTATTTGAAGAAATAATGATACATTTAACAACCTTTTTAATATTTCTGAATAAAACCCATGAACATTCCCAGAACCTGGTGTCACAAGTGCATGAGCAATTTCTAAGAAAAATCGAATAAAGTACAATAATTGTCCGGAATACAATTGTACAGAAAATAAATAAAATCCTGAGAGAGACTATACTAGTTGTGGGTCGCCTCGAGGAAATACAGCTCAACTAATCTCTATGCCAACCGTGTTGCTACGCCCACTCAGCCACTAGAGGTGCATATACCTGTGCAATAAAAATGCAAATAAGTGTAGTATGAGTATAAAAATAATGTGTACTCAATGAGTATCCTGTCTATTGTTGAAGAAGAAGAGATGAGATAGTCGACTTTGAAACTTACTAGAGGTCCAACAATAATATATTATTAATACGAATAATCATGGATTTATTAAGAATGACAATAATTTCAAATAAGTCACGAACAGGTAAAAGTTCCTTTTCATGATGAAGTTCCTCGGATTCACAATCCATTAGTTTTCAATTATCTCAAGTTAGGAAGAGCAAATATCAATCTCAAATAATCTCAAGGCAAGCAATACAAGCATGCACGAATCATGCCGAAGCGTACGGCCCGATCCAAAAAAAAATAAACTGTGCACTACCGAGGGTCGAACGACACGAACCATAGAAGCATCTATTACCTCGATTGCGAATCATACATGCGACGCGATTAAATATAAATAAACACAACAATCAGTCAATGAAGAATTCATCAGGGAACAATTATCCAAAGAAAAGCCAATTCTCTTTTAACAATTCAAGAAAATGAAGTTTAATCTTTCTTTTTTAGAAATTCATTTACTAATTCAATGTGATTTAAGAAATTGAATCCATCAATAGGATTACAAATATTCTAAGTATAGCGTATTTTTGGGTCCTAGACTACCCGGGCTTAAACATAATAGTAGATGTGTACGGACTCTCGTCACCTCGTGCGTACGTAGCCCTCACAAATAGGAGCACATATCCAATTAATTCACCTATGGGGACAATTCCCTCCTACAAGGTTAGAAAGGAGACTCACCTCGCCCCGAAGATCCATAACCGGCATTCCACATTCTTCTGAAGACTCAAACCGATGAACAAAGTTCCAAAGCTAGTCAATCATGATACAAATCTATTAATATATACTCAATTATTCATTACAACCCAATTTATAACAATTCCTAACCCCGATCGAAAAGTTGACAAAAACGCCCTCGGGCCCACGTGCTCAAATTTCTAAAATTTTTGAAGAAGAAGTTTACCCATAGCTTCAGGAACTCAAATATATAATTTTCTCTAAATTCCATACCCAAAATCGTGGTCAAATTTCAAGAATATAAATTTCTAGGTATTTCTACCAACCCCAAATTTCTACCCATTTACATACTAAAATCTATATGTAATCGATGTATTTAACTCTAGATGGATGGGATTAGCTTACCTTATCGTTAATGATGAAAAATCCCACTTGAAGCTCTCCCAAAAATCACCCAAGCCAAGAAAATATGAGAGAAAATGGCCTAATCCCGATTTTTAAAACACCTACACTTTCCGCATCTGCGGTCCCTCGACCACTTTTGCAGTTCCGCAGGTGTGGCCCCACTACCGCATATGCGGTCCTTCCCAAGCCGCCCTTTTTTTCCGCTTCTACGTCTTCTCCACCACAGGTGCGGTCCTGCATCTACGGAAAAAATGACCGTATTTGCGGTCCCTTCTTTTCCAGTCCAAAACCGCGTCTGCGGTACCTTTGGCCGCTTCTGCGGCTCTGCACCTGCAGCCAAATTCTCGCAGGTGCGGTTATGATAGCAACCAGCAAGTTCAGTTTTCCAAAAATTCTATTTTCGATTCGTTAACCACTCGAAATCCACCTGAGGTCCCCGGGACCCCAACCAATTCTACCAACCAGTCCCAAAACACATTACGGACTTGCTCAAGGCCTCAAATCATATCAAACAATGCTAAAACCACGAATCGACCTTGAATCCAAGCTTTATGAACTTTAGAATTTCAAACTTCTATTTTCGATGTCAACCTATAAAATCTCGTCCGATTGACTTCAAATTTTGCAAACAAGTCATATTCGACATCACGGACCTATTCCAACTTTCGAAATCGGATTCCGACTCCGATATCAAAAAGTCCACTTCCGGTCGAACTTTTCAAAAACCTTCAAATTTCTATCTTTAGCTAAATGACTCCAAATTGATATACGGACCTCCGAATTCACTTGCGATCGCGCTCCCAACTCTAGAATCACCATACGGGACTTTTTCCAGACTCGGAATCCCAAACGGACATCGATAATACTAAAATGCACTTCAAGCCAAACATATAAAATTTCTTCTAAAGTGCTAACTTCCACAATAGGTGCCAAAACGCTCCCGGGTAATCCAAAACCCGAACCGGGCATACGCCCATGTCCGAAATCATCATACAAACCTGATGGAACCTTCAGATCCCGATTCTGAGGTCGTTTACTTAAAAATCCAACCCTAGTTAATTCTTACAACTTAAAGCTTCTGAAATGAGAATTCTCTTTCCGAATCAATATCGAATTTCCTGAAATTAAATTCTGATCACGCGTATAAGTCATATTTCCTGAAATGAAGCTGCTCATGGCCTCAAACTACTAAACAATGCGCTAGAGCTCAAAATGATCGGTCGGGTCATTACATTAATTCTCTTTCTGAATTTTCCGAAATTCAATTCCGACCACGCGTACAAGTTATATTCCCTGAAATAAAGCTGCTCATGGCCTCAAACAGCTTAATGACGCACTAGAGCTTAAAATGAACGGTCAGATCGTTACATGAATACTTTATTTGAATGATTGCAGTGAGAATGAGGAACTTTTTAGGTAATTTAATATGAATATTTTACTTGGATATTCATTTTTGCATGAAAAAGAAACATCTAAACTTTTAGGCTCATAATAAAAAATTTGAATTATATAAATTGATTAATCCAAAATCGAACTTAAAAAATCCGATCCAATCTTATCTTATTCGAATTGTTATTTATTTAATTCAAAAATCAAATATTCAAACTGAAATTTTCATATTCAATCTAAACTGCCCGAATGCTCGTCCTTAACTAGGTGAGGTTATAAACTTATTATGGTCATCCTCCGTGAGGTTGACTAATGCAAATGGCTAATATAGGGTGATAGCAGGTTGGTCCAACTTTCCCGTGAAGTCAGACTCAGTAGGTAACCAAATGAAGTACGGAACTCAGTAACTTTGATTTAGATTTTGCATATGTTTTAGAAATTTAATTAAATAAGTGTAAAAAAAATAAAAATAAATTGAACCAATTATATTAAATAAGATATAATAGAATTACGAACTTAAGCCCATAAAATTTAATTTCTGAATCTGCCCTGATCAGACTCACCTTAATGTTAGAAAAAAAAATAAAAGCGAAACAAGCTAACTACCGACGTACAATTATAAATATATTTAGCTGAAATTATATTGATGGTTTAATATTCCGAACGTCCCTTAATTCATGGACATGAAACTGCTTTATCTCGAACTTAATTTATCTATATCTATATACTATATTAAAAGCACGAAAGTACTTAGCGAAATGTCGTTCGTCTTTTTTACCCTTTTAAAATAAAGTTCACACTAGACAAAACAGTCACTTAATTATTTTCCTAATATTTAGTATTTTGAAGTCAACTAAAACTTACCAAAGTTTTCTTATTTGAACGACTACACAGGAAATCCTGTTATTTGGGACATCAAAATTAATTAGTTTACCTTATATATTACTATGATATTGTAATATCAAAAATATAAATGTTACGTACTATATTTCTTAAGATTTGCATATAATGTAATAGAATTAGAACAACAAAATTAATTAAGTTTACTTTATATATTACTATGATATTGTAAAATTAAAACTATAAATGTTACGCACTATATTTCCTAAGATTTGCATATAATGTAGTGGAAAGAAACGGTCAAAATTACAATAGAATAGCTTGACCTTAATTTGAAAGCTAACAAGGGTGGCAAAATTTTGATATTAAAATGAATAAATGATTGAGCTCTTAATTAAATGATTAGAGAAAATATCCAATTCATTTTTTTTTTTCAACTTCATCATATAAGTAAATGTATGGAAGTTCCTATAATAAATTGATAGCTTTTGGAAAAGGAAGAAGGCGCTATTTCCCTATTCTTTTTTTTTATTCCATTTTTTAGATGATTAATAATGTTCCTTTGAAATCAAAGAATAGGGAAAAGCCGGCTATCGGAATCGAACCGATGACCATCGCATTACAAATGCGATGCTCTAACCTCTGAGCTAAGCGGGCCCACATAACAGAAATCTTATATGCATAGTAATTGACTAAACTATTGGAATTGGAATCTTAGTTATTAACTATTCAATATTATATTGAATATTTTAGAACATAAGGATTAATATAGCGATATAGAATTTCGATATATCACAATTCTAATACTAATATTAGAAAATAGTGATTGTCAATATTGTTAATATTCTTTTTTTTTTTCATTTTCAATTTGAATGGTAAATGTTCTTTTTCNATTGGTTTTTTCTTTCTTTTATGAATGTTATAACTCCTAATTCTTTGGTAGTGGACCTCTTTGATAGTTCGACCGTTATCCCCCGTCTAACTCAACTATTCGACTGTACGGCTATTGTGAATTTAAGGTGACAGATAACTTTTAAAAGAAAATTTGATAAACGTACTTCGTGTTCAAATAATCTAATTTTAGAGGAGATAAAGAGATATATCATATTTCTATCAAGCATATACTAATTAATTCAAAAATAAAAAAGACATTGCATATGAGCGTTTATGTAGCACATAATTTTTTCTTTTAAACTTGCTAAATAAGATTAATATTTATCATTTTTAGAATATTATATTTTTTTCCTGTAATATTTTTAATAACTCACAAACATTAGTTAATATGAATTGAAATATTTAAAAGTTATGTACTCATGAATATAGGATACACACGCCAAACACGTACCTTGAGACCGAGTTAATTGAATAGATAAGAAAGAGGGCAGGACAACTATATTAAAACAAATCAGCATGAAATGAGCTGGAGATGGATATTTTTAATCTCCTTTCTTGTTAGTAATTGTTATGTACAATATTTAATTTTTTGTTTCTTATTCGATGTTTGATATCTTCGTTGGGACTAACTAATTTTGGTTTCGCGCTGCAAATTTTTACGTTAAAAGTAAAATGCTTCCTAAGAATAACAAAGACAATTTTATATCCAAGATTATATTATGTATAATATGGGGGAAAATACAGTTAGCCACTAATACGATATGAATTTACTTTTAAGCTACTATTTAAAATGTAGCCACTATTTTAATAAACTATACCGCCCAAACGAATATACCCTTCTGCTCATAGAGTTCAGGACCAAGTGTCCTTAACTTATGAGCTTGTTACTGTAAGTTTAGGACTACTTGTCCTTAACTTTTGAACTTGTAACTCTAAGTTCAGGACTACATGTCCTTAACTGTTGAACTTGAAACTCGAAGTTCAGGTTTACCCGTCCTTAATTTATGTGCTTGTAACTCTAAGTTAAAGACTATATGTCCTTAATTTCTGTGCTTTTAACTCTAAGTTAAGGACCAAGTGTCCTTAATTTTTGAAATTCCAACTCTAAGTTCAAGACAAGTGTCCTTAACTTATGAGCTTGTTATTGTAAGTTCAGGGCTAGACTTGCTCGAGGCCTCAAATCATATCAAACAACGCTAAAACCATGAATCACACTCCAATTCAAGCTTTAAGAACTTTGAAATTTCAAACTTCTACATTCAATACTGAAACCAGTTAAATCACGTCCGATTGACCTCAAATTTTGCACACAAGTCATATTCGACATCACGGACCTACTCCAACTTCCGAAATCGGAATCCGATCCCGATATCAAAAGTCCACTTTTGGTCAAACTTCTCCAAAACCTTCAAATTTCTATCTTTAGCCAAATGACTTCAAAATGACCTACGGACCTCCGAATTCACTTCCGATCGCGCTCCCAACTCCAGAATCACCATACGGAACTACTCTCAGACTAGGAATCTCAAATGGACATCGATAACACTGAAATGTACTTCAACCCAAACATAAAATTTCTTCCAAATTCTAACTTCCACAATAGGTGCCAAAACGCTCCCGGGTCATCTAAAACCCGGTCTGGACATACGTCCAAGTCTGAAATCATCATACGAACCTACTAGAACCTTCAGATCCCAATTCCGAAGTCGTTTACTCAAAAATCCAATCTTATTCAATTCTTTCAACTTAAAGCTTCCGAAATGAGAATTCTCTTTCCAAATCAACTCCGAACTTCCCGAAAATCAATTCCGACCATGCATACAAGTTATAATATCTGAAGTAAAGCTGCTCATGGCTTCAAACTGCTGAATGACGCGCTAGAGCTCAAAACGACCGGTTGGGTCGTTGCACTTGCACTTCAGACCTATTTGGCTTTAAATGCATCTGAAGTGTAATTTTTTAACTTTGGAATTTTTGGCCTTAAGTGTATGTAATCATTGGTTTCACTTCAGGCCTATTTGGTCTTAAGTGCATCTTCAGTTCAATTTTTTACTTCAAACTTTTTAGGCTTAAATGCATGGAAAAATCGAGTTGCTCTTCAAACCTATTTGTTCTTAAGTGCATCTTAAGTGTACTTTAAACTTAATTGCCTTAAGTGCATTGCACTTTAGATAAAAAAAAATTTCTTACTTTCATCTGGATAAATCTGAAGTTGATCATAAAGTGGATTGACTTGCAATTTTTTTCTTTAAAGAATATAACTTCAATTGTGAGTTGTGAACCCAAAATCAAATATAGATGCAAAAGCACCGAAAATAAGAAACAATAGTAGAAGATGATGTAGAGGCAAAGCAGACGAAGTAAAATATCAGTTGGGACACTTTTTCTTTTTGGTTCCATTGGGGCCCATCTTCATGGTTCTAATGTGTTCAAGATTCTACAGGGAACAATCAGGTATCTTAAGGTTTTTTATGTGGTTAGAAACTGTGTTTTCATTGGAAGAGGTCAATACTTGTAGTATTTTTATGTTAATTATGGGATTCTATGTATCAGTATTAGGAAAGTAAAGGTAACATATTTAAGTTCGCAGGAAGTTCTTCAGAGTAAAGTATTCTGGAATGTAGTGTATCTGGGAATATTTGAGAGAGTATTCAGCGGCTTACGGGTCTTAGACAGTGTGGTCTAGTGCTTGGGTCTCGTGTAGTGAGCCTGGGTTGAGGAATTGTGGTGCTACAGCAAAAGGGAATATCAAGTTGAAAATGAATCAGAAGGGAAATTAGATAGATGGAATAGCTTGATAGTAGACCGAATCGGTATGATAAGGACATGATTAACTCATTGTGCGCGTTCGAGGTAATGTGCCCTTACAAGTATTTTGCACTAATGCTCTTGTGTTTTGATAGCTTGCTTAGCTTGGTCGAGTTAGAAGGATTCAGTCCTGGAAGGTCTGATTTGTGCAAAGGGAATTCAGAGAGTTCTTGATGGGTTTTATGCGGTTTGGAGATATATATTTTCTATGGGCATGTGGATCATAGGATGTGTAGTGACTTTTCTTCTAGATGGGACAAATGGAAAGTTCTTGACTAGTTGAGTACGTAGATTTCTGTGGCTCGGAAGGGAGATGAAGTTCTCATGTTATATTAGGATGGTATTGTATATGCGGTATGTAGTGGATGATCGAGATTTGCGTGTTTAGAGTTACAGTTCAGTTCTTAAAGGAAGTTCATAAAACTCTTAGGCATCGGGTAGCCTAAGAGGGAATGATATTTCTAATTATAAGTAATTTGACGATAGTATATGTTCAGAAAAAGGGTAACATGATTAAGTGGTTGGCACTTCGTTAGTATTGTGGCACTCTCAGGCTGGATCGACTGCTGATATTCGAGTTTGCTTGGTGGCATAGAAGAATTTTTGAGTATCTCTCGTGAAATGACTGGGTATTGGAGGTGTGGCATGTATTCAGACAGCGGAATTAGGATCAGATATTGTGATTCATGTGTCATGTGGATTGGAGATGGAAGTTCTTATATTCAGGCTAGGTTGTGGTTATGGACTGTGTGTATCGGTACTGTTTAGCGACTATCGGTATTTGGGAGGCCCGAGTGGATCTTTCGTTGCTTAATATGTTAGATATTGGATATGATATTGGGGTTAGACTGGTTGTCCCCGTGTTGGATTATTCTGAACTATTACGCCATGGGCTATGCCGGAAATGCCACGAGTTGAGTGGCGAGGTATGTTGGAGTATATCCTGGTAGAGTGGTTTTATATTTCGAAGACCCAGCGAACTGCTGGGAAGGACTGCCTTCCTTAATTGGGCCTTCATGATGGATGTCAGTGTAGAGGTTTCTACCACTGATTCAGTTCTGGTGTTGAGGGACTTTCAGATGTGTTTCTAATGGACGGGCATGTCACGGGCCAAGGTTGTGGAGTTCTATATTAACTTGGTGCCGGGCACCATTCGTATGGCTCCGACAGGAGTTATAGTAGTGGAAGGAGCAGCTTTGGGCTTCCTTGATAATGAGTTTGTTGGCAGGCCAATGCGGATATGTGTTCTAGCTTGAGTCAGCTTGGTTGGCCCCAAATTGTATTGTTGAGGGGTAGGTTGATTCGATCGTTATTGAGCTTGCTAGTAATCTGGGAGACCTATGAGTTTCCTTTTTGTGTTGTGAGACTTTATGATTTGTTGGTTATGGGCACATATGGTGCGGTTCCATTGGGGTTTTATAGTGGAATCGAGCCGGAAGAGAAATTGAGAGTTGCTCGGTGAATGACATACCGGTTATGTCCTATCGGGTTTGAATGGAGTATGTTATTTGTTTCACCGTGGATGTAATTATTTGCTTTGGTTCCAAAAATCAATTGAGCATGGTTGTCGATTTTGAGCATAGTGACTTGAGATGTTTCAGGTGGAGCAGTATTTGGATAGGATCGCGTGTTGCAATAAAGTTGTGTGGAAATATGACCTTGCGGGTCATATTTGTGTGTTCTATTTCTATGATGTGAAACGGGTTCTCAGCCGTGTGATGTGATGATATTGGTGAGCTTGCGGTACGGCTCTTTCGTTTGAGTCAGTTTCATGATGTGAGTATGTTCGGATTGTTGCTTATTGGTGCGCCGACTTTGCAAGTTGTGGACTTAGCCTGTCTTAGTGTACCATATCACCAGAGTAATTGTGTTGGAGTAGATGAGATCATTAGGGACTATAATGAATACAAAAAAATTCAATTTCAGCATGTTTGATGGGTAAATATCGAGGTTCGGTTCAGAAATTTGCTATGGTCCTTGCCAAAGGAGAAGTAACCTTATGGATGATTGATATGAGAGATGGTTATGATTTATTGCATGTTTCATTTACCATTGGCAGTAAATGGAAGTGTTGGAATGAGACTTTAGTTGATAAGAGGTTTCTATCGATATTCGAGTGTTGTGTGTAGCTGCTGTGAATGATATTATCACTACATGTGTTTGAGTTACGTGGTATATCGGATAATTGCACTTGAGGTTGCATGCATGGGTTACTACAGCTAGTTCGGGTCTATTCAAGGTATAGGTGTGAGGTTTTGATCGTATTGATGGTTTCAGAAGTGAAAATGTGGTTCTATGGTTTATGGGCTAAATTGGATTGTGTAATTTTAGTTAAAAGGTGTCATCAGAACTATGTGAGATAGGGTGACCCCCGACTATATTGATGGTAAGATTATTCAGTGATTGGTTGGCTTTTAGAACAGTTCTGGGTACATTCGAGGGCGAACGTGTGTTTAAGTGGGAGTGGATGTAACGACCGGACCGGTCGTTTTGAACTTTTGCACTTTGCTTGCCAGTTCCCGGGCATGACTTGCCCCGTGTAACATATTATGACTGATGTAGATCATTGGTTTTGGTTTTCAGAAAAAATTGGAATGAATTTAAAGGAACAGTTTGAGTTGAAATCTTTGAATTTGAAAGGTTTGACTAAGAGTTGACTTCTTTGTATACGAGCTCGAATCGGAAATTTTATGATTTGGATAGCTTCATTGGGTGATTTATGACTTAGGAGCGCGATCGGAATGCATTTTGGAAGTTCGTGGAAGGATTTGGCTTGAATTGGCAAAGTTAATATTTTGGCGAATTCCGGTTGATATGTGAGATTTTGATCCGAGGGTGGAAATGAAATTCTGAGAGTTTCTGTAGCCTTGTTATGTCATTTTGATGTGTGTGTAAAATTTCATGTCATTTGGACGTCGTTTGGTTAACTTTTTGATCGAATTCGGATTTCGGAAGTTTTGGAATTCTTAGGCTTGAATCCGAGGGTGATTTGATGTTTCGATGTTGTTTTGAGCATTCCGAAGGTTGAAACAAGTTTGAATTATGTTATGGGGTGTGTTGTCATGTTTGGTCAGGGTCCCACGAGGCTCGGATATGTTTTGGAAGAGATTTTGGAAGATTTTGGCGTTTTGATTATAAGCATGTAATGATCCAAAGGTCTATTTTTAGTTTTAGAGATCGAAATTTGATTTTGAGACTTCCGTAATTTTGATAATGAATTATAGGAGTGATCTGGAAAGTTTGGTCTAATTTTATCAAGTCACGATTAGGTTTTTGACGAGAATCATGAGTTAATTATTTAACAAGCGAAATGGATATCGCACTGAGCAAACGAGCTCCGAATTGAGTTTCGATTGAAGGACTGTGTTTGTATCGTTATTTGTGACTTATAGGAATAAGAATCATCGAATTCCGAGTTTGTATGTTGGAGTTAAAGCCTTTTTAGTGAAAATAAATATTGTTGGTACAGCAGGATCTGGATCGCACCTTTAGCGATAAGATTTGTCACTTTTAGTGACGGGAATGGCTCTTTTAGCGACTAGAATAGGTTTATTAAAGCTGTTGCATTTTCTTGCTCATTTTGACTTTTTTTTTGTGAAAGAACACGGCTTAGGGCCATTTTTGAGCAAGAAATCATGGGAAATCTTGAGGTAAATCACTTGTGATCATTTCTACTCCATAATATTGAATTATCATCAAATAATCTTACTAGATTATATGTTTTTGAGGTGTAAATTGGGGATTTGGACCTAGGGATTTGAAAATAAGATTTGAAGATTTGGAGGTCGAATTGTTATCGGAATTTAGTAATTTTGGTATGGTTTGACTCGTGGTTGAATGGGTTGTCGGATTTTGTGAATTTTATCGAATTTCGAAGTGTGGGCCCTGGGGGACGGGTTTGAGCAATTTTGGGATTTTGATATTAAATTGGATATTTTCGAGTGTGCCTCTCTACCTTAGCATATTTTAATGATTTTGTACTGATTGTGGCTAGATTTGGAGCATCCGGAGGTCGATTCGTGCAAGCGAGGCATCGCGGGCTAGAGTTTGGACCGGATCGAGGTGAGTAATGATTGTAAATGATATACTGAGGGTTTGAAATCCCGGATTGCATATCGTAGTGCTATATTGAGGTGAGACACACGCTTGATGATGAGCATTGTGTCGTTTGCTATTTGGGATTGTGACTTAGTCCGTCCCGATTGATGCTTTTACCGCGTATTTGATTGAAGCTTATTTGTTATCATCATAATTTGGACTAGTTTTCATATTTGGGCTTTGTGCCAACTATTTGAACCCTCCGGGGATTTTTATCATTGTTCCTCACTATTTTGACTTACTACATGAACTCAGTCGTACCGTTTTCTATTGTTTTACAGCTCAGCCACTTTTGCTCGATTTTTAAACTAAAATGATATATTAAATGATGTTTTGGGCTGAGAACTACTGTTTTACAAATGCCCGAAGGGCTTATGTAATTTCTGGACTGAGTATGGCCGATGGCCAGTTGTAAGGATACTATGGGATCGGACTGCGCGCCGCAGCAGTGTTATACTGCTATTGATATGAGGCCGAGGGCCTAGACTTGATAACACGAGATGGCTTGATATTGCACTTAGGACGTAAAGAGCCCCTCCCAGAGTCTGCACACCCCCAGTGAGCACCATCGATGATAAATGGATCGGGCTACACGTCATATCGGTACTGGGTACTATTTTATGTGTTTACTTTATTTCATTTGTCTGCCATTATCTTTTGTCTGTGCTACTTCATGCAATATCTACCTGATTTCCTGACATTATCTGATGACTGAGTGTTGTGCCCGAGGGGAAGATTTCTGTGCTTATCTACACTATTTGTTTGCATTTATTTGCGTGACTGCTGAAAAAGTCATTTTCAAAAGAGGTTTAAACTGAGCTAAGATGTTTCTCTAAAGATTTCACAGCTTCACTATTTTCTCAAAAGGCTTTACTCTGCTTCTATACAGTATGTTGGTTGCTTTACTTGATTTCTTACTGCTCAATTGTTATTTACTTTTATTACTCAATGAGTTGGAGTACTCACTTTACTCCCTGCATCTCGTGTGCAAATCCAGGTATTTATACCCCTGGTAGCAGGTTTTGAGCTGATCGAAGGCTAAGTTATCAGAGTTTAGCGAGGTGACTGCCACAGTTCACAACACCACACTTCTTCCTTTGCTTATCAGTCCTATTTTGTATATTTCAGGCCTTGTAGTTGTATTTATACTCTAATAGATACTCGTGATTTGTGACACCCCGATTAGGACTGTGTTGGGTTGTACTTCCGCTAATTAATATCATTAAATCATAGTTAAAATGCTTATGAATTGTTTAACTGCTTAAAAGAGTTGTTCTATAATGGTTTGGCTAGCCTTGTCTTCACAAGAGGCATCATCACGACCGGAGCGGGGTTTGGGTCATGACAGTCACAGTCTCCCGCATAGCGGAGAGGCTATCCCCATCAAGTAGCTCAACTTGCGAGGAAGTCCCTATTTCTTGCATTTCACACTTATAGTGATGGAATTTCTTAGTAGAAAGCCCGTATACCTTCCCCCATTTTGGACCGCCAGCAGCCTGCGTCCACTTTCTTTCAGAATCCTTGACCGAAGGTTGGATTGGCTCACCCGAATCATTAAGGGGCTCACTGCGTATGAATTCCTGCAGTTCAGCTGTGAAGTGACACTATAAGAAAATTTACATTGAGTTAGTATTTCAAAATTTATATAAAAGTAAATTAAAATACTTAATAAAAAGTGAAAACTTACATGTACAGTCGAGGCTCGACCCTCGACCCACCTTTCTTGATTCGTCTCTTTCTTCTTCTTTACAATATGAGTCTCCTTGAATATCTCATCTTGACATGAAAACTCATAAATTTTAGTTAGTAAATAGAATATATATATATATATATATATATATATATACACTTTGAAAATTAAAATAAATTAAGCAATTACATGCCATTCTTCTTTTTATTGTCCCTAGGTTGATCGCACCTACAGTGTGCAAGGATCCTCCCTTCTCAGATGCGCTAGCTTTCTTTCCTTTTTCGCTCTTCTCTAAGAACTTTGCGGTAATTCATTGCCTTTGCAAATTCTCCCTAAATTCTGAAGCAACCAGTCAGGCTTCTGGTTCAACTTTCTAGCTTTGAGAAACAATGCGACAATCGCTTGCGAGCTTTGAGATGAAACTTTGCAGCCACTTCCGCGCTATAGCGGTGTTCCCATACACACTTTCTCTGCATTTCAAAAGTTAAGTATTATATGAAAATATCATAAATATAAATAATTATACTACTTAAAAGAATATTTATACCTGAAATTGATTAAAAATTTGCTTCTTCAGCGAGAATGGGAATTCACTCCAAGTCGCATAAGGGCTGTCACGCCTCATTTTTCGCTACTACACACCGTGAAGGGAATAATAAAAGGAATTATTTCCAATTTGAAGTGACAATCGAAACGGAACTTATTTACAAGATTCAGAGTCGCCACTTGGGAGATTTATGGTATCCCAAGTCACCGGTTTAGAATCCCGAATCGAGGAAAGAAATAACTCTGTTAATAGTCCGCGAATAAAAAATCCAAGTAAGGAATGTTGTTAACCCGGGAGAAGGTATTAGGCATTCTCGGGTTCCGTGGTTCTAGCACGGTCACTCAACTATCATATTCGGCTTGAATTATCTGATTTTAAACAATTATGAACCTATGTGCAAATTCTAACCTTTAATCGCTTTTATTCAATTTAATTAAAGAAGATTGCAACATCGTTAAAACATGTCTCGAACCACGTCACATAAATGCACCCGTGATTTTTGACATATTTTAACTTCGTTGGGATTTGGATTTAGGTCACATAAATGTGCACCCGAGTTTAGGAAAGTAATATTATTAAACACGTGCCTAAAGCAACTACGCATTTGCACTTTGCGAGGGCCATGAAAATTCGCTAAATGGCACGTCTCCTACATAATTAAAGTTAACTAATTGGGGGCCATGAGTTATCTAATTACTTAAACATGAAAAAAAAAACTAGCAACAGAAAGGCCAGAACATGGGAGAAAACACTTGCTCTTCGCACAGATTCCACAAGAAACAAAATAGATAGCCATAGCATTGCAATCAGAATTATCATGATAAATTCGATTTCTTCATTGGAGAAGTCCACATTCTCGTTCAAAATAGAGAAACAACTAGCTTTTTTTGCCCATGCCTAACATTAAACATTAGCAATTACTACTGCCATATAAACATCCAGGACAACTTAATTATAGAACAACAATAGAGCAAAAATGAACAAATAATTTGGACCACGTATGAATAGAATCTGGGAACAAAAAGAGCAAGGAAAGAGTATAACACTTCATACACAAGTAATAAAAGACTACCAAAATTAACTAATACATGACGTCAAACTAAAATAGTATTGAAGAGAAGATAGAATGGACCTTTTGCAGCCAAATTTCAGAATAAGCCATTGAATACAACTCGAAGCGAAATCGAACAAAGAACCCGAACAAGACCCGCGACAGGATCACTCGAACGGCTGTCTCGACGACCTCGAAGCTTGCCGGAACCTTGAACTAAACTAGAAAAATGAAACCAACGGACTACATGATAGCAACGGGTGATTCGGAGTTGTCTCGTGAGGTTTCTCGCTTGGCTTCCAGGTTTTGGATTGCTGCTCTTGAAGATGTACAGCTATTAGAACCCTATGTTCTAGGTTATCTCATGGTTGCATCTCCTTGAAGAGGACGATGCAGGAGTCTTACAAAAATGGTGTTTTGGAGTTTCCGGCGAGATGCGGTGGACGTGAAGAAACTAAAGCAACGATGGATGATGACCAGCGGACAAAGCTCCTAGCGGCTGTTCTGGAAATCGAGTCACTTCAGGTCTCGTGAAGAAGACAAAGGGGGTGGGGTCGTTTATCTGGTGTTATGCGGTGCTGCCCGATCTTTTTTTTTGGCATTATTTTTTGTATGTATTTTCCCCCGTTTTTGGTGAGATAAGTGTGTATTATATAATAGTGTATAGGGTGTATGTGGGGGGTTTATTTTTGGGGGAAGGTATTTGTGGGGAAATAATTTTAGAGGGGAGGTCTCATATGGGGAGAAGTGTTTTGGGAAAAAATAATTTTTGGGGAAGGTTCTTCCCATTTTTTTTATTCCCAATTTTTTTTTTATCTTTTTTTTTTTAATTTAAAATACTAGAATTAAAAACCTAAATTATCTAAAATTATACTAATTATGAAAATTATAAAAGCTACTTAATCCTAAATTAAAAAGAAAATCAATAAAAGGAAAAGGTATAAAAATGAAATATTTTTTTTATTTTTAATTTTTTATGAAAACCAAATGACTTCCGATAAAACTTAAATGTCATGCAAGATATTTTTGGTATTTATTATTTTGATTTTAAAATATTAAAATGCATAAAATGCGACTAAATAAAGGAAAATTCCTAAAAAATCAATAAAAATTAATTTGATTTATTTTTAGGAGTTATTTTCATGTAGGGCAAAAATCACGCGCTTACAGCTACCCCTCTTTGCTCGGAAACACGAAGAGTTTTTGGGCAAAGATAAAGTGAGCACTGTGAGGGATTTTTGCCCATTTGAAACTCCATGAGAAGCATTTTTGAAAAACTGTATGACCGAACCTTGCTTCAAAGGTTGCCTACATATCCTTGGATATAAAGGAATCAGGTCAGGTGTAGTTCAGAAGTGAAGGAGGTGATGAAGTACCGAGGTTGAGAGTCGAGTGAGGTTCCATCCGAGGCTCTGGTCTGCTGTCCCGTTATTACATCAAAATCAAAATTGAAAAGGACTAACTAAGCCTATCAGCTACAAGTTACAAGATTACTATCTATATCTTCAAACTTGGTTTTGTATTTCTTGTTATCTTGTATTCTCCCGGTGGAATTCTTGCGTTGTTGCCTTGAATTGTGATTGGCGATGTTTTTCCATTCCTCCAAGTGATGCTTGACTACTGAAGTTTGAAATATGTGCATCTATTCTTCAGTCGGGCTCCTGATTACTGACGCTTGAAAAATATTCCCTTGTTCTCCAGGTGGGCTCCTGACTACAATGCTTGAAAAGTATTCCCTTGTTCTCCAGGTGGGCTCCTG
>MU785825.1:7566-31151 GCA_026770625.1 Nicotiana glauca
TCGGACTTTCTATCAGTATGTATCGAAATTGTCAAGACCTTCTCATTGTCTATACCCTTTGACCACAAGTCTTGCCTTAAATTTGCCAATAGTTCCATCATCTTTAATTTTCCTCTTAAAGATCCATTTAGAACCCAACGGTTTATTTCCAGGAGGAAGATCAACCGATTCCCATGTATTGTTGTTCAATATGGATTCTATTTCACTATTGACTGCCTCTTTCCAAAATAATAATTACGAAGAAGACATAGCTTCTTTAAATGTTTGAGGCTCATTTTCCAATAAGAAACTCACAAAATTTTGTCCAAATGAAGTAGATGTTCTTTGACGTTTACTACGTCGTGGATCCTCCTAGTTAAGTGTACTTTCCTTTATTTCTTCCCGAGGTCATTTAGATCCTTCACCAATCGACTCACATTTCTTTTTATACGGATATATATATTTTCAAAGAACTCAGTATTATCTGATTCTATAACCGTATTATTATGAATGTCGGAATTTTCTGATTTATGAACCAAAAATCGATATGCTTTACTATTGGTCGCATATCCAATGAAAACACAATCAACGGTTTTCGGTTCTATTTTTACCCTTTTGGTTTTAGGAACTTGCACATTTGCCAAACCCGCACACTTTAAAATAATTCAAGTTGGGATTCCTTCCTTTCCATTTTTCATATGGAATGGATTGTATTTTTTCTATGGAGTACTCGATTTAGTATTCGGCTAGCCGTAAGAACGGCTTCCCTCCACAAGTTCTGTGGAAAACCATGACCTATCAGTAATGCGTTCATCATCTCCTTTAAAGAACGATTCTTTCTTTATGTAATCACATTGGATTGGGGCGTGTAAGGGGCCGTTATTTGATGAATAATTCCATATTCTAAATATATTTGTTCAAAAGGAGATTCATATTCACCACCCCTATCACTTATTATCATTTTGATTTTCTTGTTAAGTTGCGTTTCAACTTCATTTTTGTATTGCTTGAATGCGTCTATTGCTTCATCTTTACTATTAAGTAAGTAAACATAGCAATATCAAGTACTATTGTCAATAAAAGTTATGAAATACTTCTTTCCACCGCGTGATGGTATTGACTTCATGCCACAAATATCTTTGTGAATTAAGTCTAAAGGATTTGAATTCCTTTCAACAAACTTATAAGGATGTTTAACATAGATTCCACACATACTTGACATTTTGATTTGTCACATTCAAACTTAGGCAATACTTCCAAATTAATCATTTTTCCGCAAGGTTTTAATTGACATGACCCAAACGTATATGCCATAATTTAATTGACTCAAGTAAGTAAAACGAAGCCGAAATTTTATTATTATTTTCAACAACCATTACATTCAGCTGGAAAAGGTCCTCAGTGAGGTAACCTTTTCCTACAAATATTTCGTTCTTACTTATTACAACCTTATCAGAAATAAAAACGCATTTAAAACCATTCTTAACAAGAAGTCCAGCAGAGACTAAATTCTTCCTAATCTCGAGAACATGAGGGACGTTGTTCAAAGTCACCATTTTGCCGGAATTCATTTTGAGAAATATCTTCCTTTATCCTTCAATCTTGGCCTCTGCAGCATTTCCCATAAAAATCATCTCATCGGGTCAAACAAGAACATAAGTATGAAAAGCTTCTCTAACAGCACAAACATGGTGAGTTACTCCAGAATCAATCCACCACTCTTTAGGATTGCTCACCAAGTTGCATTTAGAAAGCATGTCACATAAGTCATCAACATCATCATGCTTTTCAACCATGTTTTCTTGACCCTTCTTCTTGTCTTTCTTCAGAGCACGACACTCCATAGATTTGTGTCCGGTTTTTCTATAATTGTAGCAGTTTATAGTGAACCGCTTCTTGCTTGGGTTATATTTCGGTCCAGAATCCTTCTTCCTCTTTTTGTTCTTTTCAACAATATTTGCTCCCATTATTGTTGAGTTTCCACGGCCTCTCTTTTCAGAAACTTTGTTGTCCACTTCAATTCTCAATCGAACAATGAGATCTTTAAGGGACATCTCTTTGTGTTTGTGTTTCAAGTAGTTTTTGAAGTCCTTCCACAAAGGAGGCAACTTCTCAATCATCGCTGCTACTTGGAATGCTTCATTGATGACAGGACCTTCAATTAAATTTCTATTAATAAAAATACTAAGATTACTACTTTCAACATCAGTATTAATTTGATTTATACCTTCAGCAAGGAGATCGCGAATATTCTCCTGCAATTCCTGGACTTGGGGAATAACAGACTTGCTATCTACAATTTTGTAGTCCAAAAACTTTGCAGCAACGAACTTTTTCAACCCGACATCTTTGGTTTTGTATTTCTTTTCAAGCGCAGTCCACAGTTCTTTTGACCTTTTCACGCCACCATAGAGGTTATACAAAGCATCCTCCAGCCCTCTTAGAATATAATTCTTGTACAAAAAATCTAAATGCTTCCACGCCTCAATCACGAGAAAACGTTAAGTCTGGAGTTTCATCGGACATCACAGGAACATCTTCCTTGATGAACTTGTGACGATCCGGCCCGTCGTCTCATGTGTTACTGTCCCGTTTTTTCCGTTTATTGCTTCTTAATATTTCATTATCGGTATGTGGTGTGTGAGAGTTGATTGGGATTGTTTTTGATAAGAAATGAGGCACTTAATCTCCTTAAGGAAAGCTTAAGTTGGAAAAGTCAACCGGATGTTGACTATTAAGTTAGAGGGCTCGGATGTAATTTCGGTGATTCGGTTAGCTTCGGGGGATGATTGTGACTTAGGAGTGCGATCGGAATTGATTTTGGAGGTCCGGTGTAGAATAAGGCTTGAATTGGCGAAGTTAGAATTTTGGCGAATTCTGGTTGATAGGTGGGATTTTGATCCGAGGGTCGGAATGGAATTCCAAGAGTTGCTGTAGCTTTGTTGGGTGATTTTGGATATGTGTGCAAATTTTCAGGTCATTCGGACATCGTTCGGTTGGGTTTTTGATCGAATGCACATTTCGGAAGTTTTGAAGAAACTTAGGGTCGAATCCGATGTGAATTGATGATTTAATTGTTGTTTGATGTGTTTTGAGGATTGGAACAAGTTTGTATGATGTTTTGGGATATGTTGGTGCTTTTGGGTGAGGTCCCAGGGGGCCTCGGGTGAGTTTCAGATGGTCAAACGGACCAATTCTAGCTTGTTAAAGTTGCAGATTTTCCAGCTGAAGTGTTGCAGGTTTTTGCCCATCACGTTCGCGTGAAGGGAGTCGCAAACGCGTAGAAGGAATTTAAGGGCCATGATTTTTTGTTCTTCGCATTCGCGTTTGAGGCTTCGCGATCGCGTACAGTAAAATGGCCAAACATCACGTTCGCGTGAGGTTACTCGCATTCGCGTATAAGGACTGGGGTTCAGAGGCGAAGTGTTCTTCGCGTTCGCGATGATAGTTACGCGTTCGCGTAGGTTAGGGGCTCAGACCTTCGCGTTCACGTGGGTTCAATCGCGTTCGCGAAGGGTAATTTTGGGAAGTGGCATTTTTGTTCATCGCGAACGCGAGAGGTCCCTCGCGTTCGCATAGAAGGAAATAGCTGGGCAGAAAGGGTTTTTATTAAACATTTCATCCGCGACCCATTCATTACTTCCTCCATTTTTGAACCACCTCAAGAGCTTTTTGGTAGATATTGAAGAGAGTTTTGACGGGAATTGATTGGATGTAAGTCTCGTGACCTAGAAACGCTATTTTATCGAAGAATCAACCTTTAATTCTTGGAAATTTGGGTGAAAATTTGAAGAACTAGGGCTTGAGTTTTGATATTTCAAATTGGGATTTGATAGGTCATTTGAACTCGGATTTGGGATTTCTTGGTATGTATGGACTCGTGGCGAGACGAGGAATCCGGCAATATAAGTTTTGTATTTTTTCGAGAAGCGGGCTCGGGGCTCGGGTTTTGCTAGTTTCGAGATTATTGCTATATTTTGATTGTTTTCGATTGGGTATTGTTCCCTTGGTATAGTGTGATGTATTCGCTCTGATTTTGGTTAGATTCGACGTGCGTGGAGGCCGAATTGAGGGGAAAAGGCATCGCGAGCTTGAGTTTTCGCCGGTTCGAGGTGAGTATTACCTGTAAATGATATCCTGAGGGTTTGAAACCCCGGATTAGCACATCATAGTGCTGTATTGATGTGACTTGCACGCCGGATAACGTGCGTGGGTTAGAGCACCGTTGGGGATTGTGACTTGTTTCGTCCCGCTTAATTAAATAACTACCTAATTGATTGAATCTTAGTTGATACTCTTATAGAAATTGATTGATTGCCATGTTTGGGCTTCGTGCCAACTATGTGAAATCTTCAGGGATTGATATCACTGTTTTCGCATTTTTTTTGTGCATACTATTTGATCTCGGTCTAGCTATTTAATACTAATTTGTAAACTCAGCCATTTTTCTAAGGTTTGAGAACTTAAACAACATGTTATTGACGTTTTGAACTGTGAACTGTTATTTGATATTGCCCAAGTGGCTTATATGCATTTCTAGACTGAGCATAGATTGGGGTGCGCACCGCAGCAGTGCCGCATGTGCATTTCTGGACTGAGGATGGATCGGGCTGTGCGCCGCAGCGGTATGATATTGATATTGCGCTTGGGCTGTAAGAGCCCCTCCGGAGTCTGAACCCCCACAGTGAGAGCGGGTACCCAAATGGATCGGGCTGCGCGCCTCTGCGGTCATGTGCATTGCATTGCATTCATGCATTGGTTCCTGTTTGTGCTACGTGGCATGACATTCAGCACTCTCATATCATTGATATTTATTCTGTTTCTTGCACTGTTACCAGATAACCTGGTGTTATTTGTAATGGAGTGCTGTGCTTGAGGGGCTGACTTGTGTGCGGATTTGCACTATCTGATATGCATTCAATTGCTTGACTGTTGGAAAAAGGATATTTTCAAAAGAGGTTTTTAACTGAGCCAGATATTTTCCAAAGGATTTTCATGGAATTACTGTTTTCTCAAGGGTCTTACTGTTTTCTCAAGAGTCTTTCTGTCCTATATAGCATGATGGAGTGCGTTACGTGTTTTCTTACCACTCAGTTATTTTTTACTCTTATTACTCATTGAGTTGGAGTACTCACTTTACTCCCTGCACCTCGTGTGCAGTTGCAGGTATTGTTCACCCGGTAGCGGGTTTTGAGCTGATTGAAGGTATCACTATTGTAGCAGAGTAAGGTGACCGCCAGCATCCGCAGCACCTGATTTTCCCTTCTTTGATTTTAAATTTGATTCATGAAAATTATAGACTCTATAGTTGTGTTCAGGTTTCTTTAGATGCTCGTGACTTGTGACACCCCGGTCGGGTTGTGTTGGGTGGTAAATGTTGGCTATTAACGTCATTAAGTCGTATTATTCATTCATTTATGTTTATTAATTGTTAAAAGCGGGCATTATTGTTATGTTGGCTGGCCTTGTCTTCACGAGAGGCGCCATCACGATCGGGTTTGGGAATTGGGTCGTGACAAGTTGATATCAGAGTGAATACATCACACTATGCCCAGGGAACAATACCCAATCGAAAACAATCAAAATATAGAAAAAATCTCGAAACTAGCAAAATTCGAGCCCCGACCCTGCTTCTCGAAAAATTACAAAACTCACATTACCGGATTCCTCGTCTCGCCACGAGTCCATACATACCAAGACCTCCCAAATCTGAGATCAAATGACCTATCAAATCCCAATTTGAAATATCAAAACTCAAGCCCTAGTTCTTCAAATTTTTACCCAAATTTCCAAGAATTAAAGGTTGATTCTTCGATAAAATAGCGTTTCTAGTTCACGAGACTTACCTCCAATCAATTCCGATCAAAACTCTCTTCAATATCTACCAAAAAGCTCTTGAGGTGGTTCGAAAATGGAGGAAATAATAAATGGGCCGCGGATGAAATGTTTAATAAAAACCCTTTCTGCCCAGCTATTTCCTTCTATGTGAACACGAGGGACCTCTCGCGTTCACGATGAAAAAAAATGCCACTTCCCAAAATTACCCTTCGCGAACGCGGTTGAACTCACGCGAACACGAAGGTCTGAGCCCCTAACCTACGTGAACGCGTAACTATCATCACGAACACAAAGAACACTTCGCCTCTGAACCCCAGTCCTTATACGCGAACGCGAGTAACCTCACGTGAACACGATGCTTGGCCACTTTACTGTGCGCGATCACAAAGCCTCAAACGGGAACGCGAAGAACAAAAAATCCTGGCCGTCAAATTCCTTCTACGCGTTTGCGACTCCCTTCACGCAAACGCGATGGGCAAAAACCTGCAACACTTCAGCTGGAAAATTTGTAACTTTAACAAGCTAGAATTGGTCCGTTTGACCATCCGAAACTCACCCGAGGCCCCCTGGGACCTCACCCAAAAGCACCAACATATCCCAAAATATCATACGAACTTGTTCCAATCCTCAAAACACATCAAACAACACTAAAATCATCAATTCACATCGGATTCGAGCCTAAGTTTCTTCAAAACTTCTAAAATGCGCATTCGATCAACTGCGGAATTTGGGATCAGGCATAGTAATTTGTGTGCTATGTGGAGCTGGAGACTGGGAGTTCTCATGTTCAGGCTATGTAGTGGTTGTGGATAGTGTTTATTGGTACTTTTAGCGGCTATTGGGATTGGAGGCCCGAGTGGATCTTTCTTTGCTTGGTATATTAGATTCTAGATATGATATTGGGGTGTAGACTGGTTGTCTCAGTGTTGGATTATTATAGACTATTGTGCTATGGGTTATGTCGGAAAAAGCCACAGGTTGCGTGGCGAGATGCATCAGAATATGTTCTAGCTGAATGGTTGTGTTCCAAAGACCAGCAGACGGCTGGGAAGGATTGCTTTCCTTAATTGGGCCTTTGTGATGGATGTAAGTATAGAGGTTTCTTTCATTGATTCAGTTCCAGTATTGAAGGACTTTTTCGGATGCGTTCCTTATGGCCGGGCATGTCGCCGAGCGAGATTGTGGATTTCGGTATTGATTTGGTGTCGGGCACCGTATCGTATGGTTCCGGCAGAAGTTATAGTAGTGGAAGGAGCAGCTTCAGGCTTCTTGGTATTGATTTTGTTGGTAGGCCGAGGTGGCTACGTGTTTGGCTTGAGTTGGCTTGGTTGGCCCCGAATTGTATTGATGAAGGATAGGTTGATTTGATCGTTATTGAACCTGCTAGTGATCTAGGGAGATCTATGAGTTGCTTTTTTTGTGCTGTGAGGAGTTATGATTTTCGTGCTGTGGGCCCATATAGTGCGGTGCTATCGAGATTCGTAGTGGAAGTTGAGTTTTGTAGCTTACAATGCTATAAGTAAATATCATTATGCACTCAATATGCTTACGACCGATGCTCAGTATTTTGTTATAATGAGCAAATTTGGCTCGATGTGCATCTCCCTATGTGAGATATTTGTGTGGATCGGATGGCACACCGCCACGGGTATGTTATTTGGATCGGGTTTCACGCCGCAACAATGTGATGTTGAGAATAGTTTTCCATATGTTACTTTGTATGCCTTGCTTCCTGGCTTCTGAGGAAAGTCCATATTGGGTGTGCTCGGTGAATAGCGCATCGGTTGTGTCCTTTCAGGATCGAATGGTGTATATTACTTACTTCACCGTGGGTGTGATGGATTGCTTGGTTTCAGACATCAATCTGTGTGTGGCTGTCTATTTTGAGCATAGCGACTTGAAGTGCTTCATGTGTAACAGTGTTTGGATAAGATCGCGCATTATAGCAAGGCTACGTGGAGATTAGACCCTTCGGGGTAGGTTCAAGTATTCCATTTCTATGATATGGGACGGGGTCCCAGCCTTGTGTTGTGATGGTACTGAGGAGTTTGAGTTACAGCTCTTTTGTTTGAGTCATTTGTCATGATTTGAGTATGTTCAGACTGCCCATCATTGGTGCGTGGATTATGCAAGTTGGGGCTTAGGCCTGTGATGAGGTGTCATATCACCAGAGTGGTGCGTTGAATTTGAGGTGATCGTTGGAGTCATTAATGAATGCGAAAAGATGTGATTTCAGCTGATTAGAGGGTTTATATCGAGGTTTGACCCAGAAATCTGTTGTGGTATTAGTCGAGAAGGAAGTGGCTTCGTGTATGGGTGATATGAGGAATAATTACGGTTTATCGCGTGTTTTATTTATCGTTGGCAGTATATGAAAGTGTTGGAATAAGACTTTAACTAATAAGAGGTTTCGATCGGTATTTGGGTATTGTGGGCAACTGCTGTAAATAGAGACTATCGTTTTGAGTGTTGGGTTGTGTGGTACATTATATGATTTCACCTGAGGTTGTAGGTGTGGGTTATTTCAGCTGGTTCGGGTTTATTCTGGGTATGATTTCGGAAAGTGCAATGTAGTTCTACGATTTATGGTCTAGATGGACTGTGAAAATTTTAGCCGTGTTGTATTATCGGACCTATGTGAGATAGGGTGACGTGGGATCACCCCGGGTATATGCTTGGTAAGGTCATTTAGCTATTGGTTGGCTTCTAGGACAACTCTGGGTACGCTCGAGGACGAGCGTTTGTTTAAGTTGGGGAGGATGTGACGACCCGGCCCGTTGTCTCATGTGTCACTGTCCCTTTTTTCCGTTGATTGCTTCTTAATATTTCATTATCGGTATGTGGTGTGTGAGAGTTGATTGGGATTGGTTTTGATAAGAAATGAGGCACTTAATCTCCTTAAGGAAAGCTTTAGTTGGAAAAGTCAACCGGATATTGACTATTGAGTTAGAGGGCTCGTATGTGATTTTCGGTGATTCGGTTAGCTTCAGGGGATGATTTGTGACTTAGGAGTGCGATCGGAATCGATTTTGGAGGTCCGATGTAGAATTAGGCTTGAATTGGCGAAGTTAGAATTTTGGCGAATTCCGGTTGATAGGTAGGATTTTGAACCAAGGGTTGGAATGGAATTCCGAGAGTTTCTATAGCTTCGTTGGGTGATTTTGGATATGTGTGCAAATTTTCAGGTCATTTGGACATCGTTTGGTTGGGTTTTTGATCGAATGCGCATTTTGAAAGTTTTGAAGAAACTTAGGCTCGAATCCGATGTGAATTGATGATTTTAGTGTTGTTTGATGTGTTTTGAGCTCGGATTTGGGAGTTTTTAGTATGTATGGACTCGTGGCGAGACGTGAAATCCGGCAATATGAGTTTTATAATTTTTCGAGAAGCGGACCCGGGGCTCGGGTTTTGCTAGTTTCGAGATTTTTGCTATATTTTGATTGTTTTCGATTGGGTATTGTTCCCTTGGCATAGTGTGATGTATTCGCTCTGATTTTGGTTAGATTCGACGCACGTGGAGGCCGAATTGAGGGAAACGGTGTTGCGAGCTTGAGTTTTCGCCGGTTCGAGGTAAGTAATACTTGTAAATGATATCTTGAGGGTTTGAAACCCCGGATTAGCACATCATAGTGCTGTATTGAGGTGACTTGCACGCCGGATAACGGGCGTGGGGTAGAGCACCGTTGGGGATTGTGACTTGTTCCGTCCCACTTAATGAAATAACTACCTAATTGATTGAAGCTTAGTTGATACTCTTATAGAAATGGATTGATTGCCATGTTTGGGCTTCGTGCCAACTATGTGAAATCTTCAGGGATTGATATCACTATTTTCGTATTTTTTTTGTGCATACTATTTGATCTCGGTCTAGAAATTTGATACTAATTTGTAAACTCAGCTATTTTTCTAAGGTTTGAGAACACTACAAGAAAAAGGGTTATTTGGGACCAAGATTTAGCGACGAGTTTAAAATCTGGTCCCTAAAAGTGTGCTTATAGAGACTGGATTCTTTTTGGTCCATAAATCGCAATGTATTTTTCCTAAATAAGCGAAGGGATTTAATATGATCTGAAAAAAAAATTTTACCAGTCTCGAAAAATCATATTTAGAGGGAGACTACAGGCGCGCGCGATAAAAAATAAACAAAAATTTTTAGTTTTCACTTAGGCGCTCCCAAACTTTTTTCCCTCTTTCTCATAAGTGAAAACCTTTTACTTACCCTAGCTTCCCAAACGTTTCTTCCCTTCCTCTCTCTCTCTCAAAACCCCTGAAATTCCTAAACTCATAAAAAATTCATCGCTCAATATCAAACATTGTCTGGCTAAACAATACCGTTTTCAATCACTGGGCATTATTTGGCTACATCGAGAGTAAGTTTCTTCACTTTTAATGTTCTGTTTTGATTTTTTTTCCGGATGAAAATCAGAATTTTTTTCCTATGTGTTTCTTTATTTCTTTCTCTCTTTTTTGACCTAATCTTTGATTGATGACTTCTCCCTTATTTAGAATACTAATTTTTGTTGTGTGGGGCTAAAAGTGAGGATATTGATTTGTTTTGGTGCTTGGAAGGCAAGAACCGAGGTTCTACTATTGGGGTATTTTTTATTTTTGCAATAAAAATTGTTATTATGTGCTAAAAGTGAAGTATATGTGGATTTATTCTAGGATTTTGTCTATTAGGGTTACATTAAACAAAATTTTTGGGAACTTGAAGGGCTAAGAAAAATATCGTGGGTACATTCTGGGATTTTATTTGTTGTGAATTTTCTTATGTGGTGTTGAATTGGTTGAAACTTTTATATATTATGTGTTCTAATTTAGTTCCTTCACTCTAAAATTTTATGAATTTTTTGAATTGTATAACCAACTTATTGATTAATTTGGTAAATCTAATTTGATATTTCCAAAAACACGTTAGATGAGGAAGAAATGGTGATATGAATTATCTTTAGTAATGTATTTCACAATTATACTTTAGATAAGGAGTAAAAGGTGATGTGAATTTAGTCTTGTTTTGGTACTCTAATAAGCCAAAACATCTCAAGAAAATTCCTGATGGAAGAATTTCATAGAATTCCTTTGATTATCACTCTGTTTATTCAATATCACTCTAGCTGTAAAAGAAAATATACATAAACTATTAATAATATTATGTTTTTATTCTTATTCTATAGCATTTGATGTGGCATCATCCATAGGATTTGATTTAGTTTACAAAGTTACATAATTTCTTATATTATCTGCTTTTGAAAAGTCATAATCTCTATATACATTAGCTTTTTAGGAGAATGGAGAATGTGCCTGTTATATATAGTTTCTTAAAAATTAATTTTTCTTTCCTGATGAGAATAGATTATGCTGGTACTAAAATAGGTAAAAAGAATTACGAGCTCTATGATTCTTTATATCGCCCAGTTTAAGTTTGATTGATACTTTAGGGGAAATTCTAATTAAGAGCATAATCAATATGTTTCTACATGCAAATTGCATAAATCATCTCTAATGTAATCCATTATATGCAAGAGTTAAAAATAAAATCTGATTTATTCAAATTAAATATTAAGGTTCTTTTTAAACTCATTTATGTTATGCATGTATTTGAATTTTTTATTGTTAGTCTTTAAACTATTGTTGTTAGGAATATATTATAGCGAGAAAGAGTTATGCACTCCTATCATGAGGTTGATAATAATGACAAAGCTGAAAAGTTTTCTGCATTACTAAATCTCCCTCCATTGTCTTTGTTTATATTTTTTTGTCAACTCCGTCAAAATATCACAATAGTACATGTACCTGTGCCATGGTTAGTCATAATAATTATGGTGGAATATGTATTAACTGAATAGGAATAATCTATGTAAGACACATCATGTATTTATTGTGCGAGGAATTGTATATTATCTATTTTGATTTTCAATTTATAATTTATATCATCTTGTGATCTTAGGAAGTATTGATCACTAAAAAGATTGCAAGTTAATAAAAGGTTATGTGCATCTATGTAATTTTGTTATTCTAAATAATGTTTTTCATCTAATATTTCTATACTCTCTAAGGTTATGACACCAAGTAAACAATGGATGTAGCTTGTTGATAATCGGCTCGATGAAGCCTATTTAATTGGGGTGCAAAAGTTTTTAGATTATGCTTTTGAAGCCAAAAGATTTTACAGTCTATTGAGGGATTTTGAGAAGCCACTATACCAAAACTCAAAAAGTTCAAAGCTTTCCACTTTGATTAAATTGCTTCACATAAAAAGTATGGGTCGCTGGAGCAATGAGTCATTTACAATGCTATTAAAAATTTTAAAGGATGAGTTTTTGCCCGATGGAGCGAATTTGCCAAATTCATATTATGAGGCAAAGAAGGTAATTCGGAATCTTGGGCTTTCCTACTATAAGATTGATGCTTGTATAAATGATTGCATGTTATACTGGAAGGAGGATAATTTGCTTGATTCTTGTAAAATTTGTGGTGCATCCAGATGGAAAATAAATAAACATAGCGGGGAAGCAAAGAATAAAAAAGACAAAAAGATAGCAGCTAAGACTTTGCGCTATTTTCCATTAAAACCTAGACTTCAAAGGTTGTTTATGTCTACAAAGACATCTTCTCTAATGACATGACATCATGATAAAAGAGTTGATGATGGAATAATGAGGCACCCAGCTGATTCAATGGCTTGGAAATCATTTGATGAACTTCATCCCTCATTTGCAGCCGAGCCTCATAATATTCGACTTGTACTTGCTAGTGATGGATTTCAGCCATTTCGAAATTCAAAAACCTCATATAGCATTTGGCCGGTGGTACTTATTCCTTATAATTTACCACCTTGGTTGTGTGTGAAATAAGAAAATTTTATTATGTCAATGCTTATTCCTGGTCCTGATAGTCCAGGAGATGCAATTGACATATATCTTAAACCTTTGATAGAGGAACTAAATGAGTTATGGGAAATTAGTGTTAAGACCTTTGATGCATCTACTAGACAGAATTTTTAGTTGAATGCTTCTTTGTTATGGACCATTAATGACTTTCAAGCATATGAAAATTTATCTGGATGGAGTACAAAAGAAAAATTGGCATGCCCATGTTGCAATAAAGATACTTTCTCAATAAGATTGACTAATAATAAGAAACAATGTTTTATGGGTCACTGACGATATCTTCCTTTTAATCACAGATGGGGGAATGATAAGGAGTCATTTGATGACACAAAAGAGCGACGACTCCCACCAAAAATACATTCTGGTACTGAAATACTTAATCAAGTGCAGGATCTTGAAGGATATATCTAACGAAGGATCTAAAGAAAAAGATCAAAATATCACATGAGAATTGAAAGGATAACTGGAATAAGAGAAGTATTTTTTTTGAACTTCCCTACTGGAAATCTTTGTTTTTGCGGCATAATTTGAACGTCATGCATATCGAGAAAAATATATGTGATAATATTTTGGGGACGATCATGAATGCCAAAGGAAAGACCAAGGACACCATTAATGCTCGGCTATATTTGCAAGAAATGAACATTAGGCCGCAACTACACCCCATCAAAAAAGGAGAAAAATATGAAGTTCCAACTTCAAGTTATACATTATCTCCCCAAGAAAAGCATAACTTATGCCTCTTTTTAAAGAATTTGAAGGTTCCAGATGGATTTTCATCTAATATTTCTCAATGTGTGAACTTGAAAGAACACAAGATTTTTGGCTTAAAGAGTCACGATTGCCATGTTCTTTTGTAACATTTACTCCCTCTTGCACTACGTGGTATGTTGTCCAAAGATGTATGTGAACCACTTATTGAGTTGTCTTTATTTTTCAATATGCTTGGAGCTAAGGTGTTAAGCATGGATGATTTGGAACGAATTGAAACTCAAATTCTTATAACTCTTTGCAAGTTAGAAAAAGTCTTCCCTCCTTCATTTTTTGATGTAATGGTACACTTGCCTATTCATTTGGCTAATGAAGCTATGCTTGCTGGACCTATTCAATATCGGTGGATGTATTCTATAGAGCGATGGTTATATTTTTTAAAATCTCTTATTGGTAATAGGACTTGTCCAGAAGGCTCTATCGCAGAGGGGTACCTTGCAAATGAATGTATGACCTTGTGTTCAAGGTATCTGCATAGAATTGGTACAAAATTTAATCGGCCTGAAAGAAATTATGATGGTGTCTTAAAAAATCTGATGGAGGGTTATCTCTATTTTGTAATTCCGAAAATACTTTGGGAGCTAAAAAACAATGTGAGCTTGAAGCAAATGAATTGGAGCAGGCACATATATACATACTAAAGAATTGTGATGAAGTTCTACCATTTCTAGAGTATGTAATTTTTTCTTTCATATCATTTCATTCTCCTTGTTCCTTTAGGACTACTTTCAATTTTTATATGACATATGTGCTTCATCTTAAATTTATAGAGAGTTTGCACAAATTCATGTAGATGCTACTCAAAATTTGTCTGATGGAGAGTGAAACGGACAATTTACTGAATGGTTTAAAGTTAGGGTGATTAATATGTACACATCAAATGTGGCAACTTAATACTGTATTACTCATTCTAAAATAATCAACTTTATCTTATATAGGCTGCTAAATTGCATAAAGCAGAAAATAGTCAGCTTATGGAATATCTGCTCTCGCTTTCACGTGGTCCTACACCATATGTGACACATTTTAATGGCTACGTTATTAAAGGATATAGATTTCATGTAGAAGATTATGATAAACAGTTAAGGACTCAAAATTGTGCTTTGTTGTTGGAGAGACTGAAAAACACAGTGAAAATATTGATTACTATGGAGTTTTAACTAATATTTTTGAATTGCAATTCATGGGTAGAAGAGTGATTTTATTTCGATGTAATTGGCTTGATGTGTATGATAACACGAAAGGAGTTAAGAAAGATGAATATGGTTGTGTAAGTGTTAATTGGGGATGATTTTTAAAAATAAATGAGCCTTTTGTATTAGTGGACCAAGCATCTCAAGTGTTTTATGCTAATGATAATTCCAATAAAGGCTGGCGTGTAGTGAGAAAGATGCAACCTCGTGATTCCTATGAGATTGTGCAACAAATGGATGATGATATTGTAGATGTAGACAATCACAAAAATAAACGAAAAAGAACGAATGAGGTATGCCATTTCTATATGCATTAGCATATCATTGTTATATATTGTTTTTATTTATTTATTAAGAACCATTGTTACATATTCTGATTACATGATTTTTTTTCAGTGATAGTACATTGTCTTTATAATGTATTGATTTTCCTTGTGATTTTTCTGTAGGTTTAATATAAAACCATTAAAGACTGGAAAGGACGTGGGATCCGCTATGAAGTCTACTAACAAATATACATTTGTTGCACCCGGTGCTATTGGGAAGGACCGAGGGCGAGGGCTTAGATCTACGTGCTCTTTAGGGTTATTTGATTCTACCAAGCATGCTACTCAAGAAAAATAAACTGACATTCCATTTTATACATCTACTGATGAAGTTATGATATACATTCAAACAGGTGAAACAAGTATGGTTTCACAAATTTTTTGTGCTATTAATACGTAAAACTGAATTCTAATGTCAAAGTTTCTACTAATATGACTTTCTTGTACTAGGTGCTATAGCAAAGGGACGAGGGCGAGGGCTTAGATCTATGTGTTCTTCGGGGATGTTAGAAAATAAGTTGGGATCCTTCTTCCATCAGAGGAGTCTTTACGCTAGTCGAAGTGTGCCATGAATTTCTAACAATACAAGATCATATTCTACATCATCTGCTGCTCAAGATATGCGAAGCACGATTAAAATTCCCTCGGTTCTTGAGAAAGATCATATGCAAACAGATGTTTCATTTTCTCCATTCCCTGATGAAGTTATACAATCTCCCCAATCAGTCGAACCAAGTATGATTTCTCGAATTATTGCGGAAACAGTTCTACTTAGATGAAAAATAGACATAGTACTGAGGCATAATTACAGTACATATACATTCTTAGTTGCTCTCTTGAAATATCTTAGTCAATATATAACAATGACCTAATCTGATTACAATGACCACTTTTAAGGATATCAGATTCAATTGTTGAATCAATCTGCTAATGTTTTCTTCTTCACCTCTATGGAGTTACAAATTTATATAACAAAATTTTAATGTAGAACTTTGTACTAATATGATTTCTTGCAGGTGCTATAAGGATGGGACGAGGACGAGGACGAGGACGAGAGCTTAAATCATTGTTCTCTTCAGAGGTTTCTGGAAATAAGGTGGGATCCTTTAATCATAATGCTCTTTACGCTAGTCAAGGCATGTCAAGAACTTCTAACAACACACGATCAAATTATATAATGTTTGCTGCTCAAGAAATGCGAACAACAAATTTACCTCCCTCTGTTCATGAGAAAAAGCATGTGCAAACTGATTTTGCATTTTCTTCATCTACTGATCAAGTGATGGAATCCACCTAAACAGTTGAACCAAGTATGTTCTCAAATTTATTCGATCATAAATTTATTATTTGTGATATTTACAAATACTTTTACATTATGTAAATGTAAGTTCAGGTACTAATAAGGTAGAAAGGGTTCGAGGAAGTAACAAGTGCAAAGAAATTGCATTACTTGAAGTGGGGCAGAAGCTAAAAGTAACATTTTACAATAATCGAACAGTTGGAAAGAATAGAAATCTATTTGCGAGGCACTTAGGAAAATTAGTTCGTGACCGTAATATGTATCCATTGGGAGTATCATCGTGGGATGACATTAAGGAAGAAAAATTAAATCATATGTGGGCAGCTGTTGAGGTAACTGGATTGAGTGTTTTATTTTTATTTTTGGGTTCCTCTTTTTTTACTAATCCGGAGATATGGCTATGGCCTGTATTACTTATATATTTTTCTCTCATTTGATTATATATGCTAGGAGCTTTATTTCTTATATATAATGAACTTATTTGTTGGAGAATAGATTATAAGACTAAGTGGACAATTAACGCACTTACTCCTGCTTCTACTTCTGTTAGACTTCATAGGTCGACAACTAGATGTTTGCAAGGAATTATCTCTGTAATATGTTCCCTAGTAATTATTCTTTTTCTTATTGACTGAATTATATGGACTTTTGTCTTTTTAGCATATACTATGACAAAATTCCAATTCACTGACATTGAATCATTGAATGACTACTAATTTATTTTCACATACTCTAAAGGTTTAAAACTTATTTATTTTATTATAGAATAAATTTGAGAGTGATGACATGGATATTCATCGGAATCATATTTTGAGTTGGATGAAAGAATTATGGAATAAAGGGAGAGGACAATTGCATGCAACGTATGTGAAGGGTAAGTCAATACAAGAGGCTCTTAGAAATGTGGCAAAGGGAGTAGATAAAAAACAATGGGAATGGTTGATAAAGGAACATTTTTCTTCAGAAAGTTTTCAGGTTTGACATATAATACTTAGTTATATATTTTTATTTTATACTATGATCAATTGTTTGAGATTTATTTATAATATTTTAATATAATATTGTTACGCAAATATAGGCGAGAAGCCATAGGAACGCAGTAAATAGAGCTAAGCTAAAGATGCTTCATCATATTGGTAGCAAGCCAATTAGAGAAATTATTTATCAAAAGGTGCTATCATAATATATCTCAATTCTTTTCTTTGAATACTGACATACACTATTTGACATGATTTACTTTGATGTGAAGGGCGGAAAAGATGGCAACCCATCAGATTTGGAAACTATTTTCTTTGAGACTCGGAAGAAGAATAACATACTTGTTGATTTTGAAACAATTGAGAAATATGTGTGTTTGATTAATTGAACATCTACCTTATTTTTAGTTAGCACGTGTTCTGATAATCTCTTTATATACTTTTCAGGCTCAAATCCAAGAATTGGTGATGTTCGAATCGTCTCTTCCAAGCATAGAGATTGTAGAAAAATACTTTAGACCTCAAACTCGTAGCCATGTATTTGGTTTTGGAGGTGAAGTAAAAGCAAAAGACTTGAAAGGTGGCACTTCTTCAAAGACTGAACTAATATCTGAGTTTCATTCAACTCGAGAAGAAAACAAATCTTTGAAGGATCGTGTGTCTACATTAAAAAATGAGATGAAAGAAATGAAGCAAGTAGTATTTACTCAACACTCCAATGTCCAGCCTCCGACATCGACCGTTTCAGGAGAATGACCATATGATTAACATACCAAGTTAGTAACAACTTACTCGGAATGTTAGTTCATTTTTTTAATTGGTTGCGCATTTGCTGTTTTTCTACATGTTCCAGCTCTATTTCCGCATTCGACACCTTTCTAGTTGCTGTAATTTTCCTTGAATATCAAAGTCGACATGATCTGTGATGGATTCTTGGGACCTTAATTTTCTGAACTTTAAAAGAGAAGATTTTTTAACTTTCTGTGCAACTAGTTTGCACATAAGAAAATTCATCTAAATATCTAAATAATGTTAAGAACTAGTCTACATAAGAAAATTCATCTAAATATCTAAATAGTGTTAAGAACTGCTCTACTGATTTTCAGGATAATTTTGGGATCTGTTTTTAAATATTTGTGGTGTGTATTGTAGGCATATGCAATAGCACCTGTGCTAATGAGAAGTGTAGTATAGATAATTTGGATCATACTTTAATTTGAATCTCAGTAGTGTTTCACTTAATACTCAATTTGAAGACAATTGCTGCATACATTGATTTTTCTTCACTAAATAAAAAAGGAAGTATCAATCCCAGTAGCTAGTGTTTCACTTAGGAATTTTGCTTATTACAGGCTGTCTGCAAATCTTAGTCACTTTTTCTTCAAGTAATATGAGATACCCCTAGAAAATATAAGATTATTTTATGAAGTTGTTTATATGTATGGCATTTTGAAAAAAATTCATGAATGGAGCCGACATGCTTAAAGTTCATATTTCGGAACCACATGTATGAAAGAAGCATTTACACTTACTTTCGAATGTGCTTGTATCATGGACACTTGTGCTGCTGCTTCCATATCTACCTTCTTTTAATTCCACATCTCTGATAATTTGGAGGAATTCCAGATAAAACTAGGTCTTCAATAAACCTCTCTACACTAATTAATAAACTCTACTCTGCTTGCCGCAAACCAAAAAGCTTTGTTTCTGATTCAGCTTCCATATGGGAAGTAATTACTCTAGTATATGAAGAGATCAGGGGAAAGAAGTAGCTGAAACTAAGTGATTTCCTATTGTCAAGCTTTTGCTTGGCGACTATTCTTGGTATATGGCTATATGCAAAAAATTAATTTTCTGGATTCACTAACTTGACTATCTATCCAACTTAGATTTAGTGTCAAAGCCACTGGCTATGAATTGAGTGCATTAGAAGAGGCATCCTTTGAGTCTAAGCATTTTTATAATTTTATGCAGTTCACTGGAAAGAGGGTCAGATGCATAAGTTAGCAGCCAAAATAACACCATGGTTGGTTGAAAATTGCTATTCTTGGAGCATTACGTAGAATCCGTAGCAATAATCCTCAAGGGAAAGCTACACAAAGCATAGAAGTAGAAAAGTAGCTCCCAGCCCAAACATGTCAATTCATAATTCTTCAGTCATTGAATTGTACAGTGCTTAAACCTCAAGAATTTGCTAATGTTTCTCCTCCTTCACGTAATGTGATTAAGCAAGAAGTAACTGCTAGTGGTTCTATTCCAAAAATTAATTGATTTTCTAGTTTCCTTATAACTTTTTCTTAACAATAGTTGTTTGTATCCTTTTTTCAGGTTTTGGAGAGTATAACTTACAAGTCAAGTTGCAATTTTTGAAGACTATTATTTTAGAAGATGACTATCGTTTTGGAGACTATCATATAGATGATGACTATCATTTTGCTAGGATATTATTGAAAAAAATGTTATTCTATTCCTAAGTTAGGGATATTAATTAGGTATTTTTATTATGGGATATTGTAAAAGTTATTGTGACTTACGTCATGGCTATATACTTTCCATGACTTACTCAATTTTTGTAATAGAAAGATTTATCTTTTTACTATTTTTTGTGGCAATGGTTTTTAGAGAATTTGATTAATATTGACATTTATTGATACAAATTTTTAGGGGCCAGCAATAATATTTTTATGGACCAGAGTGAATGTCCCTAAAATATTAATTTTGACTAGTTTAATCTCCAGTTAGTTAATTATCAGGGACCAGAAAAGTAGTCTCTAAATCAATTAGGGACCAGATAATGATTAATTTAAGGTGTTATTTTTGTTTAATTATGGACCGGAAATCTGGTCCTCAAAAACTTTTTAGAGACCAGAAATGAGCTGGTCGTTGGAACCCTTTAGGGACCAGTGTAAAAAACTCGTCACTATTGACCTCTAGCGTCGAAGCCTACAACGACGGGTCGCGACCAGGTGAACCTGGTCGCTATTAATCTTTAGGGACCGAATTTTGATTTTTAGGGACCATTTTTCTTGTCCCTAGTAACTGTTTTTCTTGTAGTGGAACTTAAACAACATGTTATTGATGTTTTGAACTGTGAACTATTATTTGATATTGCCTAAGTGGCTTATGTGCATTTCTAAACTCAGCATAGATCGGGCTGCGCACCGCAGCAGTGTCGCATGTGCATTTCTGGACTGAGGATGGATCGGGCTGTGCGCCGCAGCGGTGTGATATTGATATTGCGCTTGGGTTGTAGGAGCCCCTCCGGAGTCTGAACCACCACAGTGAGCGAGGGTATCGAAATGGATCGGGCTGTGCGCCGCAGCGGTCATGTGCATTGCATTGCATTCATGCATTGGTTCCTATTTGTGCTATGTGGCATGACATTCAGCACTCTCATATCATTGGCATTCATGCTATTTCTTGCACTGTTACCAGATACCCTGGTGTTATTTGTAATGGAGTGTTGTGCCCGAGGGGCTGACTTATGTGCAGACTTGCACTATCTGATATGCATTATATTTTCAAAAGAGGTTTTTAACTAAGCCAGATATTTTCCAAAGGATTTTCATGGAATTACTGTTTTCTCAAGGGTTTTACTGTCCTATATAGCATGATGGAGTGCTTTACGTGTTTTCTTACCGCTCAGTTATTATTTACTCTTATTACTCATTGAGTTGGAGTACTCACTTTACTCCATGCACCTCGTGTGCAATTGCAGGTATTGTTCACCCGGTAGCGGGTTTTGAGCTGATTGAAGGTATCACTATTGTAGCGGAGTAAGGTGACCGCCAGCGTCTGCGGCACCTGATTTTCCCTTCTTTGATTTTAAATTTGATTCATGTAAATTACAGAGTCTGTAGTTGTGTTCAGGTTTCTTTAGATGCTCTTGACTTGTGACACCCCAGTCGGTTTGTGTTGGGTGGTAAATGTCGGCTATTAATGCCATTAAGTTGTATTATTCATTCATTTATGTTTATTAATTGTTAAAAGGGGGCATTGTTATTCTGTGGCGCCTTCACGATCGGGTTTGGGAATTGGTTCGTGACAGAACTTCTGAAGACTTAGAGTAGTCAAATAGAAGAACATCTTTTGCTTCCAGCACTTGAAATCAATCCCGGAAAATTTTTCGGGTTTCTTCGCCGGTGCCAATGATGGCGGTATTGTTCAGCTCGTTGAGGCATTGACAGTCACCACTGGAACAACTTGGTTCACATTATCATTAGTCATTTCTGTAAAAGAATGACACAAACGTTAAAATCACGTAGAATTTAATAGAGTATAAAACCACAAAGGTTTTACTCTCTAGAAACAGTGAGTACAAATACAGAAAATATATTAAATTCTTAAGCTTGTTAGTAAACTGTTTTCACACCTCCTTTTTTCTACACCCCCTGAAGAGATATAATAATAAGGGAGTTATCTCCAACTTGAAGTGACAATCGAAACGAGATTTGTTTAAAAGATTCATAGTCGCCACTTGGGAGATTTATGGAGTCCCAAGTCACCAGTTTGAATCCCGAATAGAGGAAAAGGTTTGACTCTGTTTAACAGTCGCGAACCAGAAATCCGAGTAAGGAATTCTGTTAACTCGAGAGAAGGGGTTAGGCTGTCACGACCCAAAATCTACTAAGGGTCGTGGTGGCGCCGGACACCGCTGTCAGGCCAGCCAATTAGATTACTGATTTAAAAATCCTTTCTAAATACATCAAATTCCATAAATCTCCTTTCATTTTCACAAATAAAAGGGTTTTTGCTTCAATTCAAATTAACAATAACAATTAAATCAAATCTTTCGAAAACCATCCCAGAACCCGCTGTCACAAGTGCATGAGTGACTACTGATAATGAAATAAAATAAAACTTCTGTCCGGAATACAGTGGACAGAAAATAAATAATCAAAGTACAGAAAGGAACTACACTAGCTGCAGGCCGCCTCGCAAATTTGCAGCTCACCTAGTCCCAGAGTTATCCATGCCGCAACACCAATAGGCTGCTAGAAGTGTACGTGTACCTGTACAATAAAAATGAACAGAAGTGTAGTATGAGTACGTAATCAACGTGTACTCAGTGAGTATCCCGCCTAATCCCGAAGGGGTAGAGACGAGATAGCCAACTTTGACTCACTCTAATGGTCCAATGATCATTTATTCTCATTACACATATTAACCCGTGGATTTATTCTTTATAGACATGATTCTAATCAAATAGAGAAAACAATTAAACAAGTAGTTCTTTCATAGGAAATTTCCCGAATTTCTCTTTAAAACATAATCCAAATATGTTTAAGCCACAAAAGGGCAATAATGACTTAATTAAGTTAAGTCAGCAACACAGGCATGCGCAAATCATACCGAGGCGACGACCCGATCCAACAAAAATAAATGTGCACTTGCCGAGGGTCGACGACGCGCCTATAGATGCATCTATTAATCTGCCGAGGCATTTGGGCCGTTCCAAAATAAACACACACAGACAGATAATCAGTCAGGAAGTCAACGAGGAGCAAATATCCAGGAAGAAGTCAATTCTCTTTATTAATTTGAGAAAAATGAAGCTTAAGTCTTTAAAAAAATCCAATTATTAATTTAATTGATTTATTACCCCGCTCGTGAATTATCCATGCGACGCGGTACACTTAATATACGTGCTCAGATAGCCAATTAGAATTTTATCGAGGAATAATTATCCAAATAGGAAAATTCTCTGTTTAACAATTCAGGAATGATGTTTAATCTCTTTTAAGTTTGTTTACTAATAAAAGGTGGTTTAAACAATTAAAGTCATCAATGAGTTCATAATTTAATTCAAGTATAACATGCTGATGGGTCCTAACTACCCGGACAATAACATAATAGTAGCTACGCACGGACTCTCGTCACCTCGTGCATACGTAGCCCCCACAAATAGGATCACTTAATCATTCACTTCACCTATGGGGTAATTTCCCCCTCACAGAATTAGAAAGGAGACTCACCTTGCTCCGAAGACTTGCAACCGACATTCCACATCCTTCCGACGGCTTGAACTAACGCACAACGCACCAAAACTAGCCAATGATCACACAAATCCATCAATATATGCTCAACTATACTTTACAACTCAATTTATAACAATTCCTAACCCCGAACGAAAAGTTGGCCAAAATGCCCTCGGGCCCACGTGCCCGGAATCCAAAATTTCTCGAAGACAAAGGTTACCCATGACTTTAGGAACTCAAATATATGATTTTTCTTCTAATTCCATACTCAAAATCGTGGCTAAAATCCAAGGTTATAATTTTCTAGGTTTTCAACCAAAACCTCAATATTTA
>MU785825.1:34348-47212 GCA_026770625.1 Nicotiana glauca
CAATTAGGTGACTACATGACACACTTACACAATCTTCTCGCGGGACATGCTCCCACAATCTTCTGAAATAAATATCGAGTCTACCCATTCCAACCATCGGTCGCACCAACACTGAAGAGCGATAAAAAATCCCTAACCAGGATACAAATCCTTTTTCATACAACATCGATCTCCGGTGACTCTGAAGCCAATACCAATTTACTCTAATCATTCAACCCTTTCCTTGCTCATCCGAGCCTGTGACATCATAGTCATTACTAAGCTGTAACCTTGATCCTCGCTTCGAATTCCATACCTCTCAATGCACCTAACGTACCGATATACGATAGACCCAATTTCCATCACAACCCTGGAACCACTGATAAACTAACACTTCATCATATAAAACTTTTCATTTAACTCACTTTAGGAGAGTCATAGCAACACCTAGGTAACTTCCCATAACCGTAGGGGATGCAAATCTGCAAGTGCTGGTCCAAGCCACAATAACCCTTTTCCGGGATCTGCTTCTACACGACGAGCCTTAGAAATAGAAGGCTTCTGAATAACATCAATTGAGACGACTGACAAGCCTGATACGCACCGTCACAAATCATACACACAACCTGATCACGCTGAATGAACTAATCACAGATCCCAACATGCCAAATTCAATTATGGCTAATCAACCCCTTTCCTTCAATTTATCCTTGAGTGCTTTGGAAATAGTACCAATTCTCTTCAACACATAACATGCTCCATCTACACTTATCCCGAGTGACCTTGAACCACGAGACCATAGTGTCTCAACCCCTACGAACCATTTCGTACTTCCAAATTGCTACATCACAAGCCAACCATCACGAAACATTCTGTGACACTTATCATAAACTACTTTCCAAGCTTGATCCTCAATTATGCCTATAAACTCGACATTATTATGCACCACACTTTAACTCTTGAATTCACTAGGACCGTTACTGTGAGCCATCCGCTCTGACTTGGTCCCGAATATAATTGGCTACGTAGATCTCATAACATAGGAGTACCCTCTCGACGAGACACCTAGCAGAATTACCACTTTCCGCTTCTGCGGACGACCAACCGCACATGCGGTTCCGCTTCTGCGGACGACCAACCGCACATGCGGTTCCGCTTCTGCGGATTTTTGGCCGCTTCCACGATCAGCCCTGGCCGCCCACATTTTCGCTTTTGCGACATCCATTTCCACAGATGCGGTCCCGCTTCTGCGGAACCTTGATCGCATCTGTGGTCCTCGAATTTTTGCTCAAATCTGCTTCTGCGGCTCCATTTACCGCTTCTGCGGGGCCGCTTCTGTGGTCCCCTATCCGCAGAAGCGGAAATACCAGACACCAGCAACTCATCTCTTCCAAAATATCAAATTTTGATCCGTTAACCATCCGCAATCCACCCGAGGCCCCCGGGACCCCAACCAATCATACCAACCAGTCCCAAAACACATTACGGACTTGCTCGAGGCTTCAAATCATATCAAACAACGCTAAATTCATGAATTACACTTCAATTCAAGCTTTATGAACTTTGAAGTTTCCAACTTCTATTTCCGATGCCGAAAACTATCAAATCACGTCCGATTGACTTCAAATTTTGCACACAAGTCATATTTGACATTACAGACCTACTCCAACTTTCAGAATTTAATTCTGACCCCGATATCAAAAAGTCAACCCCCGGTCAAACTTTCCAAAAACCTTTAACTTTCTATCTTTAGCCAAATGGCTTCAAAATGGTCTACGGAGCTCCGAATTCACTTACGATCGCGCCCCCAACTCCAGAATCACTATACGGAGCTATTCACAGTCTCGGAATTCAAAACAGACGTTGATAACACTGAAATGCACTTCAAACCAAACTTATGAAATTTCTTCTAAAATTCTAACTTCCACAATAGGCGCCAAAATGCTCCCGGGTTATTCAAAACCCACTCCGCGCATACGCCCAAGTCCGAAATCATCATACGAACCTGCAGGAACCTTCAGATCTCGATTCCGAGGTCGTTTACTTGAAATTCAAATCCTAGCTCGTTCTTTTAACTTTAAGCTTTCGAAATGAGAATTCTCTTCCCAAATCAACTCGGGACTTCTTGAAATTTAATTCCGACCACGCGTACAAGTCATAATACCTGAACTGAAGCAGTTCATGGCCTCCGACTGCGGAACGGAGTGCTGGTACTCAAGACGACCGGTCGGGTCGTTACATTGGCACTCCCGAGTTCCGTGGTTCTAGCACGGTCGCTCAACTGTTACATTTGGCTAGAATCTGATTTTAATACATGTTAAAATATAGTGCAATTTTAGAATGATTTACAACTTTTAGTCAATTATTAAGAAAGTAAACGTCGTTTAAGAACGTATTTTTGGATCACATCACATGAAATGCACCCGGATCCTCGACACATTCCTATTCAACGTTTTAGCATTTGGATTTGGGTCGCATGAAATGAACACCCGTATTTAAGAAGGTAAAATTATTAAAAACGCGCCTAAAGCGGCTAGCGTGTGATTATCTTTGGGGAAGGCCGTGAAATTTGCTAGACAGCCCATCCCGAAATCTAAGTGTTTTGATGTAAGCAATTAATGAGGGCCTCGCATATTTATGCATTTATTTGGCGAGGCTCGTCTCATCTTATTCAAAGGTCCACTCTAAAATAAACTATAATTTTCTACATTATTTGTCTCTAAAAAAAAATCCTAGTCAATCAATAGTGTTTAAGAGCTATTTCATGTCTTTAAAAATGAATCTCGTAATCAGCCCAGGCTGGGCTTTCACATCCTATCCACAGGACCGCTGGATCTCACTTCTTAAATTTAGCATAGATTTTTCATGACCTGGGCCTGACGGCTGGTCCATTCCAAATCGAATTTCAGGCGTTGCACAACTGGGCTACCGATTGGCCCAAACAATCTTTAAAATTGACATTTACATCACAAAAGCCCAAGGTCTGCTTATGAACGGCAGGTGCAATACGTTGCAAAATAAAACTAAAACTAATGAATGCAAATACCATTTTAACTACCAATTGCATCTCAGTACTATTTTGAGCTTAGCTCCCATTTTAACAACTGGAAACGAGAGGAATTTAAACACAAGGATGTGGATTCAATTAGGCACTCATGATTAATTTCATATGTATGAACTTGATTTCCTACTTGTGATCTAATGTGAGCAATAGTAATGGCAACTCAACTATTACATGCAATTTGGATATCCTGAACTTAAATTAGCTACTGACATTTACCAATCCCTTTTGAACCTATTTTTACAATTACAAAACTAATGAGATTTAACTCCTACAACAACCATCTCAAATATGTTTCACGACTACAATGCCAAGTGGAATTAACTACTAAACTTGCAACCATTTTTTTTAACCTGCTTTCTCTACTACAGAACTGAATCAAGTATTTAACTCATAGTCTAAGCCCAAAAGCAAGAGCTACACATCCTATTGAATTCAACTTGCAAAATATATCAACCTATTCGAACATCAATGACTACATAATTATAAAGCTTGACTCATGACTGCAACTGAAGATCCAAATAACTGTCCAAACTACTTAATCACAGTCCAATTTCAGTCCACTTACTACAAGCTAACAAGGATCTATATATCATCAATGAATGTAGAGTTTAAATACACAAAACAAAGAGAAGTTAAATCAGAAACAGGCTTCAATTCTTCATATAACATCATTTCTGCACATTTTCAGCCTACAGTCATTCGAGGGATGCAATAGTGTACATGGTATTTGAAAATACAAGAAGAGGAAGGAAGGGTCAGCAGCTGAAGACAGACAAGTAGCAATAAAAATCCAGCAAGGAACAAATAACAAGCAGCCCAGAGATGATTGAAACCAAATAGATCCAAGCAATCAGCTATGAATCGAGGGAAATACCACCAAATGGATTCGACATACACCAGAAATAAGAGCAGCAACCCAGAATTGTTTTAAATCAAGCTCAAACAAACCCAACTATCCAAAATGAACCTAGAAGCTACAAACACACGTTTAACTACCAGCCAGCTCAGATTACTCAAACTTGACAGAAAACTGAAAGTAGTCTAGGAATATGCAATGAAACAATAATATTTTTTATTTTTTCTTTTGTTTTGTTTTTCCTTTCTATTTTTTTGGTTTTTTTTTGAACTCTGAATTTTGAAATCTAGATATGAGAAATAACAGGTGCTTTAGGGGAGTTTTTTGATGGCTGACAGGAAGACCCTTCATCAAGGCATTTTGATGCCTTTTTATAGGCAAAGATAAGGGCAGCCTGCAATTTTCTATTTACAATTCAGTCCCTTGGTATATTTCATATTATTAATTTATTTTTAACTTGTGTCCCAAGTCACTACCCTTAAACTTCTAACATTGTGACTAAGGTCCTATTCTAGAGCATTCTAGTGAATTCTACTCTATTCCACAGTATTCCGTCCTACCACTAAAGCCTAAAATACCCTTGAGCCTAATACTAAATTGCAGCTATAACTAAACACTACCCTAAGCACTGAATTGATCTTCAACTAACAAACAAAATCCTAATTTACCACTAATTATCAACTGAACAAAAACAACAATCGAAATAAAGATAAAAATTTACACTAAACTGACTAGTAACATTCAAAGATTAAACTGAAATTGGGCCTAAAAATCTATCAGAACAGTACTCGAAACATCTCACATTAATAAAGCTAGTTATTCACTAATTATACTAACAGTTAATCGTTTAACCTAATTATCATTCCAACTAAACAACCATGAATCAAGGCACCTAAGTAAGATCAGAAATATCACAGAAGCATAGAAAAGTAATTAAACTAGACTCAAAAATACCTAATTAATTAAAAGAAATACTAAGAACACTAAAGAGACTCACCGGCCTTTTATTCTCAAATTCCAGCGATTCCAGTGGGATTTCCATGTAACTGACTATGAATTCTTCATGGAGAAGGTCCAAAGATTATGTAGTATCAATTTGGGGAGATTTGGTGCGACTAGGGTTTTGGTCAGAACAAACTCAAATGAAGATTCGAGCAGTTTCGGCAAGGTTCGAGAGATGCGGTTAGAGGAGTTGGGTAGAGGAGGTTCAGGCGATTCTATAGTGTTAATTTGAGTTGATTTGGGATGAGTGGTGTCTTGGCCGAAAAAAATTCAACTGATTATTCGATGAGTTCTAGTGAGATTCGAAGGAAAAAATCGGTGGATTCGGATAGAGGAGGGGAAGGCGAGTTCCTGGTGTTATTTTGGGTGGGAACAGAATACTTTCCGTCATCGCCGCCGGTGGGCTTCAGCGGCGAATATGGGGGCGGCTTGGGCTGTTTAGGGTTTGGTTGTACAGACGAAGTGGGGTGGGGGTGGGGGGTCTTCGGACACTTAAATGTTAAGCGATGGGGATTTCTGGACCGTCTGATGAGATAACCTCGACGATCCAGATCTGTTTGGATATTAAACGGTGTCGTTTGGTATGGGGGGGGGGCAGCCCGGGTCAGGTGATGGGTTGGGCGGCTGATTTCGTTAATTTGGGCTTGACTAAAACGGCCCAAATCAGGCTTCAAGACAAGCCTCTCTTCATTGCCTTTTTTTTCATTTTTTATTTCTTTTTGTTTTTCCATTTTGTATTTTTGTATTATTTTTTCTGATTTGATGAAAATGCACAAATTAAAACAAAGACCTAATATATTCAAAGCTAAGCTAATTAATTTATGAAGTTTGATTAAAATTCTATTTCGTGACAAATTTAACAATTAACAATTAAATTGTAAAAATAGACTATTTTTGTTATTTTCCTTATATTTTGTTCTAAAACAAATTAATCCCTAATTAATCCTAAAATATTAAATTAAACCCTAAATGCAAATGCCAAGTATATTTTGTATTTTTGTATGAATTAAAATGCACAAATAAAATGCAAATAATTAACACAAAATTCACAAAATTGTAAAATAAAAAAAAATCAGTTTGTTTGAATTTTTGGGAATAATTCATATATCGGGCAAAAATCACGTGCTCACAGCTGCCCCTCTTTGCTTGGAAACATGAAAGGTTTTTGGGCGAAGATAAGTGAGCAAATACGAGCGATTTTTGCCCATTTGAATATTCCGTGTGTAGCATTTTGAAAGAGTTGACCGCGCCTTGCTTCGGAGGTTGCCTACATATCCTGGGCTCAACAGGAATCAGGTCAATGTAGTTCGGGAAGGTTTTGTAGCTGGGACTACGGGGAGCTGTGATCTCATTACTGTTGTTGCTGCTACTGCTCGCTGACCTCCTTATTACACCGTAGTAAAACAAAAAGAAGCTAGCTTAAGCTATGATATATAAGTTACAAAAGGTCCTATCTATGTCTTCAAACTTGCTCTTATGTTGCCTTGAACTTGTATTCTTCTGATGGAATTCTTGCGTTGTTGCCTTGCATTGTGATCGGAGATGTTTTGCCATTCCTTCGAGTGATGCTTGACTGTTGAAATTTGAAATATGTGCCTCTATTCTCCAGGCGGGCTTCTCACTGCTGACATTTGAAACGTATTCCCTTGTTCTCCAGGTGGCCTCCTGATTGCAATGCTTGAAAGTATTCCCCTGTTCTCCAGGTGGGCTCCTGACTGCAACAAAAATAAACAAACAAAGCAAATTTCTGCCCCAGTTTGATGACTGGGCTCATCATGTTATCTAATATAAAAAATTAAAAGCAAAAATTTGAATTGTACTTCCCTTGTTTTCCAGGTGGGCGCCTGATTGCTGGAACTTGAAATGTATTCCCTTGTTCTCCAGGTGGGCGCCTGACTGTTGAGACTTGAAATGTATTCCCTTATTCTCCAGGTGGGCTCCTTACTGCAACAAAATAAACAAACAAAGAAAATTTTCTACCCCAGTTTGGTGGCTGGGTACAGCATGTTATCAAATATTAAAAATTAAAAGCTAAAATTTGAATTGCACTTCCCTTGTTCTCCAGGTGAGCGCCTGACTGCTGAAACTTGAAAAGTATGCCCTTATTCTCTAGGTGGGCTCCTGATTACTGAACTTGAAAAGTATTCCCTTGTTCTCCAGGTGGGCGCCTGATTGCTGAAACTGAAACGTATTCCCTTGTTCTCCAGGTGGGCGCCTGATTGCTGAATCTGAAATGTATTCCCTTGTTCTCCAGGTGGGCGCCTGATTGCAACAAAACAGACAAAGAAAGCTTTCTGCCCCTGTCTCAATCAAAGAAAGATTTGTTAATATAAAATGGTGGTTAGCTGCTGGCATTCTTGTTGGGTATGTTCCTGCTTCCGGCTCTGCTCCAACTTGTTTCCCTGGACTTGCTTTGAAACGCCTCGACTTCCTGACTGACTTTCAACCCCCGTATAGTTGTGTTTGTGTTTCTGACCCTTCTACTTGAAACTTTGCTTTTTCCCCATAACTATCTGATTAACCCGCCGATGGAACTTCCAGTGGTCCTTCATGTCTTACTTTTCTTTTGACATCTTTGATATATTCTGGCCCGGTTGCGTTGTACAACTGGGAAGCTAGTAGTTAGCCTTGATATCCTTCCTTTTTGTTATTGAATAGAACTGACACTGAAACATCTTACAGACAGACCTCAAGAGGATGAAATGCAATGACCTCTAAGGTTTAGGATAGAAAGACTCCGCAAACGGATGATTTGTAATGAAAAGAAGAGGATAAGACTTATCTGAGTGGAACGGCTGGTATCGTTGATCGTGCCATGCATTTTGGATTAACCAGCCTAGTCTGTCTAACCAATCAGCTTTCAATTGCCACATTTGCTATTCAAGACTTTCACAACCTTACTTCGCCAAAACCCAAGCCTTGCTCGTCGTGCCATGTTTTGAGAAACCGTTAACCACATACTTTCTTCATTTGCCCATTGCAAAACTCACTTTGCCTTATGGTGCCCGTGAGGGTTTTCACCAATAAGACTCTTTCCTTTTTGAGTTCTCTCAGCTCACGTCGCCTTATGGTGCCTGTGAGGGTTTTCACCAATAAGACTCTCTCATTTTTGATTTCTCTCAGCTCACGTAGCCTTATGGTGCACTTGAGGGTTTTCACAAATAAGACTCTCTCATTTCCGCCATTTCTCTTCGGGTACCAGAGTGTTGCCTCTCACATGAATCACTTTGCTTGCTCACATTGGCACTTCTTGAAGATTGATCGGAAGGTCTTTCTTTGAACCGTAATGCAGGCTTTTGGATGGGGTTTAGAAAGAAGTGTATAGAGGCTCAAAATAATTCAACATGGGTTTAACATTACAACTTTCGGAATCGGCCTTCTCACAATAACCACAACTTCTGCCCCAGTTTCCTTCTTGGGGACTTTTGGAGTTTTGTTTTGGTATGGCTGAACCTCAGAGAGGCTGCCTACGTACCTTTTCGGGATCAAGTCAAAGGTAGTTCAGGTCGTAAATTATATCGTTGTTGCGATCTTTCCTTTCTTCCACTTTCCCTTTTCTTTTCTTTCATTTCTTTTTCCTTTTTTTTCCTCTTTTCTTTCTCTTCTTTTTCTCTTTTCTTTTATGTTCTCTTCCTTTCTTTTCTTCTTCTTTTCCTTTTCATCTTCATTTTCTTTTTCAATGCTCTTCTCTTGTTTTAACACTTACTTTCCGGCGCGGGCCTACGAGTTTTATTGTTGATTCCGAAAGAGGGGTATAAAAGAAAATAGAATAAGGCTCAAAAGAATAACAAAGGATAAAGTGTTTGGATAGCAGAACAAAATGTCTTTGTCATTTCAATCTCAAAACATGCCAAATACAATTTAAGTACGATTAGACAAAGAAATCATACATAGTATCGCTTGACAGCATCGGAGTTAATAGCCGTTTCAACACATTTCCCTTCCACATCCGTCAGATATAATGCACCATTGGACAATACTCTGGTTATAACAAATGGCCCCTGCCAGTTGGGGGCGAACTTTCCTTTTGCTTCGGCCCAATGAGGTAAGATACGCCTCAACACAAATTGCCCTACTTCAAACTTCCACGGACGCACATTCTTGTTATATGCTCTTGCCATTCTCTGTTGGTAAAATTGTCCGTGACATACTGCTGCCAATCTCTTTTCATCGATCAAGATCAGTTGTTCCAAGCGGGCCTTGACCCATTCAACATCGTCAATTTCCGCTTCGGCGATAATTCGAAGGGATGGTATTTCAACCTCTGCGGGTATTACTGCCTCCGTACCGTATACTAATGAATAAGGAGTCGCCCCTACTGAAGTGCGAACAATAGTTTGATAGCCTAACAGAGCGAAAGGTAACTTCTCATGCCATTGCCTAGACCCTTCCACTATTTTCCGAAGTATCTTCTTGATATTCTTGTTAGCTGCTTCGACCACTCCATTCGCCTTAGGGCGATATGGGGTGGAATTGCGGTGCGTGATCTTAAACTGTTGACACGTCTCCGCCATCTAATGACTGTTGAGATTGGCACCATTGTCTGTGATAATTACCTTCGGGATTCCGAATCGATAAATGATATTCGAATGCACAAAATCGACCACTGCCTTCTTGGTCATCGATTTGAAAGTTCTCTCCTTAACCCACTTAGTGAAATAATCAATGGCTACCAGAATAAACCTGTGCCCATTTGACACCGCTGGCTTGATCGGCCCAATGACATCCATTCCCGAAGCAATGAAAGGCCATGGTGCCGACATTGTATGCAATTCAGACGGTGGAGAGTGAATAAAATCTCCATGTACCTGGCATTGATGACACTTGCGCACGAAACTGATACAATCCCATTCCATAGTAAGCCAATAATATCCTGCTCGAAGAATCTTCTTGGCAAATACATATCCACTCATATGAGGTCCACAAATTCCTGCATGTACCTCGGTCATGATAGTTGTGGCTTGTTTAGCGTCCATGCACCTTAATAGACCAAGATCTGGAGTTCTTTTGTACAACACTCCTCCACTGAAGAAAAATCCGCTTGCTAAGCGTCTAATGGCTCTCTTTTGATCCCCTATGGCCTGTGCTAGATATACTCCCATCCTGAGGTATTCTTTGATATCATAAAACCACGGCTCACCATCAAGCTCTTCTTCCACCATGTTACAATAGGCATGATGATCTCAGACCTGAATCTGCAACGGGTCCACGTACGCCTTCTTTGGATGATGCAACACCGATGCCAAAGTGGCCAAAGCATCGGAAACTTCATTATGAATCCTTGGGATATGCCTGAAGTCTATCGACTGAAACTATTGACAAAGTTCATGCAAACACTGCCGGTACGGTATGAGCTTTAAGTCTCGTGTCTCCCATTCTCCCTGAATCTGATGCACTGGAAGATCTGAGTCGCCCATGACCAAGATCTCATGGACACCCATGTATATAGCCAACCTCAGACCTAAGATACATGCCTCGTATTCAGCCATGTTATTGGTGCAGTAAAAGCAAAGTTGAGCTGTAACAGGGTAGTGTTGCCCTGTTTCAAAAATAAGTACCGCTCCTATTCCGACGCCTTTGGTATTGGCAGCCTCATCAAATAACAACTTCCACGCTGATTTTTCGTCTTGTTCTAATTCCTCGACGTGTATTGTCTCCTCATCAGGGAAATATGTCCTCAAAGGTTCATACTCATCATCAACTGGGTTCTCAGGTAGATGATCAGCCACCGCTTGTGCTTTTATTGCGGTCCGGGTCACGTAGATAATATCAAATTCCGTGAGCAAGATTTACCACTTCGCGAGACTCCCTGTGGGCATGGTCTTCTGAAAAATGTACTTCAATGGGTCCAATCGCGAGATAAGATAGGTGGTATATGATGACAGGTAATGTTTCAATTTCTGCGCTACCCAGGTTAAAGCACAACACGTTCTCTCAAGCTGAGTGTATTTTACCTCATAAGATGTGAACTTCTTACTGAGGTAGTAAATCGCCTACTCTTTTTTTCCTGTTATATCATGCCGCCCCAGTACACAGCCAAAAGAGTTATCCAAAACTATCAGATAGACGATCAAGGGTCTTCCCGGCTCTGGCGGAACCAACACAGGTGGACTGGCCAAATTTTCCTTAATCTTGTCAAATGCTTCCTGACATTCATCTGTCCATTTGACCGTAGCATCTTTCTTTAGCAGCTTAAAGATAGGCTCGCAAGTTGTGGTAAGCTGGGCAATGAACTTGCTGATATAATTCAACCTACCGAGAAAACTCATCACCTCTTTCTTGCTTTTTGGCGGTGGTAACTCTTGAATGGCTTTGATCTTGGATGGGTCAAACTCAATATCGTGTCGACTTACCACGAACCCCAACAACTTCCCCGATGGAACTCCGAATGCATATTTCGCTGGATTAAGTTTGAGGTTGTACCTGCAGAGCCTCTGGAAAAATTTCCTCAGGTCCTTAACATGGTCACATTGCTTCCTTGACTTTATGATCACGTCGTCGACATAGACCTCAATTTCCCGATGTATCATATCATGGAACATGGTGGTCATTTCCCTCATATATGTTTCCCCTGCGTTCTTCAACCCGAATGGCATGACCCTATAACAATACGTCCCCCAAGGCGTGATGAATGCCGTCTTTTCCGCATCTTCCTTATCCATTAAAATCTGGTGATAGCCCGCATAACAATCCACAAAGGAACCGATCTCATGTTTGGCACAATTGTCAATCAATTTATGGATGTTTGGCAGAGGGAAGTTGTCTTTTGGACTCGCCTTATTGAGATCACGGTAATCAACGCACTCTCTGGTCTTGCCATCCTTCTTTGGTACAGGCACAACATTGGCTAACCAGGTGGGATATCGGGTGACCCGGATGACCTTCACATCAAATTGCTTGGTGACTTCTTCTTTGATTTTTAAACTGATATCTATTTTAAATTTCCTCAGCTTCTGCTTGACAGGAGGGCATGCGGGGTCTGTGGGCAATTTGTGGACCACCAAATCGGTACTTAAACCTGGCATATCGTCATATGACCATGCAAAAACATCTTTGTATTCAAGCAGCACTTTGATTATCTCTTCTCTGAGCGGAGGCTCCAAATGGACACTTATTTTCGTTTCCCGTACATTCTCCTGATCCCCTAAATTGGTTGCCTCTGTGTCGTTCAGATTAGGTTTGGGTTTTTCCTCAAATTGGCTTAATTCTTTACTGATTTCTTCAAAGGCTTCTTCATAATCATATTCTACCTCGTCATCACACTCAATTTCTTGTATTATTATTTCAGAGTTAGATTGGTAATCAAGACTAGGCTGAAGACTCTTCATGCATGACACATCAGCGATACCAGCATAAACGAGACTGTACAAGAAAGAAAAGAAAGACAAAATAAAGGCTATCAGGAGTGAAAAAGAAAGGAAATTGCATTTCATTAAAATTGTAAGATAACAAGGTTTAACTCATCCAAACGGACGGAACATAGGATCAGAATTACAACCTTGGAAATAATCCAGATTAAACGGAAAGGAAAATCAAAACTAACTACCACGACTCCCTCCGGGTAGGATGAGGAATAGCTTCCCAATTATTAAGCTTTGCACGAGCCCCCACGAATTGCACATCTTCTTTGCTTGGACCTTCTCCTGCCTCCACCACATTCACCTCATCAAACAGCTTTTCAAACCTTTCCATCAGCTCCTTGTCGGGTTCCATCATTACAGAATGAAGCATTACCATTGTAAGGTGCCTATTAGTACCAGGCCGGACAAAGGAATGGGATAGGTGGGGTATGGGTTTTGGAAGGGTCCATGCTCTCTTTTTCATCTTCTTAGCTCGCCTTATGTCAGCAGTAGTGGGCTTAAAGCCTAAACCAAAAGTATCCAGGTTTCCATGAAGAGATACCGGCTGTATGATGCCCTGTAACGAGGCACCCAAGCCTTTTCCAGGTAAGAATCCATTCTTT
>MU785825.1:48277-58622 GCA_026770625.1 Nicotiana glauca
TAAACCCATGGACCTTTGTCGTCCTCAGTTTCATAGAAAGTCCTAATGGTATGACACGAACTATCCTCTCCATGCACCACAATTTCCTGCCAGTCCCATTCGAATTTGACCATCTGATGCAAGGTAGACGGCACAGCTTTTGCAGTATGAATCCAGGGTCGACCCAATAAGAGGTTGTAAGAAACAGCCACGTCAAGCACTTGGAACTCCATTGTGAATTCAACTGCTCCTATTGTCAGTTCCAACACGATGTCCCCAACCGTGTCCTTTCCTCCTCCATCAAATCCTCGCACGCAGATGCTATTCTTCTGGATTCTCTCACTATCCACTTTTAACTTTTCCAGGGTGGAGAGAGGGAAAATGTTTGCACTGGACTCGTTGTCAATCAACACGTGGGTAACCACAGAGTCTTCACACTTCACCGTGAGGTAAAGTTCCCTATTGTGCTCAGTACCTTCCAAAGGCAACTCATCATCAGAAAATGTAACCCTGTTGACCTCGAAAATCTTGTTCGCTATTTTCTCCGGATGATTTACAGAGATCTTATCCGGAACATAGGCTTCATTCAGAATCTTCATTGACGCTCGGCGATGCTCGTCCGAATGAATCAATAGAGACAGCAATGAAATCAGCGCCGGGGTTTTCCTCAACTGTTCTACAATGGAATAATCTTGCGCCTTCATCTTCTTTAAGAATTCTTCAGCCTCTTCTTCAGTTACGGCCCTTTTTACTGGTGCTGGATTGTCTTTGGCTGCTTTAACCTTTCTCGGCTCTTTAGTCCATGGGTTTCACAAACTTCTTCTCTTACTTCCTTCCCTTTCTACGTCACAGTCACTCGGTCATAGTTCCATGGGACGGCCTTTTCACTGATCAATGGTAACTGAGTCACCGGTTTGATGATAACCGGCTCTGCGCGAGCGCCCTTTACAATCACAATGGGCTTGACAACTGCTCCTGGTACTTTAACTGCTTCTTGTTTCACTGCCATCGCTGGTTTGCTGACTGTCTGTTCTACTGTGACCCATGACTTCCCACTGATTAATTTCTTATTTGCTTTGTTTTCACTGGCCCTGATAATCATTACGGTTTGTGAAGGCTTCTTGCACTCCCCCTTTTGCACTAACTCGATCATATGAGTCTCATGATGGGTTGGTAATGGATTTTGAGTGATATTAGGTGTCTTCAGAGCATGTACTTCAATTCGGCGGGTATCAATGAGCTCCTGGATGGCCATTTTCAAATGCTAGCATTTCTCTGTATCATGCCCCGGAGCACCTGAGCAATACTCGCAATTCACCGAATGGTCCAGGTTCCTTGGGGGAGAATTTGGTATTTTGGGTTCAATCGGACTTAACATGCCCAATTGTTTCAATCTATGGTATAAGCTGGTGTAAGATTCTCCCAATGGTATGAAAGTTTTCTTCTTCTGCAGCCTGTCATTCTTAGAAGCAAGGTTGGGTCGAAAACCAGGTCCAGTGGGTTTTTGTAGGCTCTCGGAGGTGGGTAGGCATTTTGAGTGTGGTAAGTATTTTGTGGGGTGGGTGCACGCCATGGCGCCTGAGGTTGAGGGTATGTTTGGGCGTGGTGAACAGAGAAATGGGGGGCGGGAGGTGTGTAATAGTGTTGTGGCGGGCCATATGGGTTGTATGGGTAGGTTTGGGGATAGGGACGTGGTTGGTGATAATATGGTGATGGACCCCTGGACCAAGCTCTTGATTCTAATACTGTAACATCTTCCTTTTTCTTCATTCCCAATGCCCCTCCAATGCCACTCTGGATGGTCTGGGTAGTTACTTTAATCGCTGAATAGCTCATAATTTTGTTAGTCTTGAGACCCTCCTCCACCATACTTCCCATTTTCACTACCTCATTAAAAGTTTTCCGAACTGCTGACACCAGATGACCATAATAAGTAGGCTCCAGATCCTGCAGAAAATAATCAACCATCTCGCCTTCCTTCATTGGAGGATCAACCCTTGTGGCCTGTTCTCTACACCGAAAACCGTACTCTCTGAAGCTTTCCCCTGGCTTCTTCTCAATTTTGGTCAATGACAGCCGGTCCGGGACAATCTGTAAGTTGTACTAAAAATGGCCTGCGAATGCCTGGGCCAAATCATCCCATGTGTACCATCGAGCATGATCCTGCCGCGTGTACCATTCCAAAGCAGCACCACTGAGACTTTGACTAAAGTATGCCATTAATAACTCATCCCTTCCCCCAGCGCCTCTCATCTTGCTGCAAAATCCCCGCAGATGGGCTACTGGGTCACCATGTCCGTCATATAGATCAAAATTTGGTAACTTGAATCCCGCAGGCAATTGGACATCAGGAAACAAGCACGAGTCCTTGTAAGCGACACTCACCTGTCCTCCTAGACCTTGCATATTTCTGAACGATTGTTCCAAGCTTTTCACCTTTCGTATCATTTCTTCCTTTTTAGGGTTTTTAGGAGGATTCTCTTCTTCAGCTGAGATATCAAGACGGGGAGTGTAAGGATATGGTTCTGGCGGTTTGAAGGTGGGTTCCAGTGGTAATAGTGGGTTTCCTGGGTTTGAAACAGGGGTTCACTAGAAGATCTCTGTAATGTGGTGGGTGGAGGAGCCACAAACACGGGAGTGGTCGGAGGTGGAGGACATGGGATTTGTTTGGGTGGTGGAGGTGGTGGTGTTTCGGAAGTAGTTGCGAAGTATTACTGGTAAGCAGGGTAGGCCGGAGAGGAATTAACTGTAGGAGGATCTTGTGGCTGAGCTAATGGTGGGATGTAGGTAGGGTTAGCAGGGTAAGCTAGTAGTGGGTGTCCCTTTGCCCAAGCCTGGTACATTTCGGCCATCTGTTGCTTCAATTTATACATCTCCTCTTTCATGGCATTGACATCCACAACTTCTTCCTCCCTAGATGGGTCGACGATGCTTGCTTCTAACTCTTGGTTGACCATTTTTGACTTATCTTTAGAGCGGGTGTTGTATGGGTGGGTTGCCAGAATGCCAGTCCACTGAACCACCTGTCTGGACTCATCATCAACAACAACGTTGTTAGCGGTTAGGGCATAATCAAATAGATGATCGCACATTTGGGCATGAATGCACCTAGGCCGTTAATGGTTTCTAACATGCATTTGCTCGACCGCTTGCATCATCCCGGCTTTATTCATTCTCGACTGTGACGTCTTCCTTTTATCCTTGCCTTGTTTCTTTTATTTTTCCATTGTTTTGTTTTTTTTGTTGCGGATTTTCCCTTATCTTTTGTTTCTCTTTTTCTTTCCCATTTTTCTTTTATCGCTCTGCTCTTTTTTTATTTTGGCATTTTATTCTCACTGTATTTTCCCTTTTCATATGGCTATGGTCGGACCGTATGGAGAGTGCCTACACATCGTGCCCATGCCTGAATCAGATCACATGCAATAAATGTAAAATAGAGACAACATGTTTTTGGAATTTTCAATTTTAATAATATCAAACATTTCAATTACAAGGACTCAAGACTGACGCATGAAGACAACTAATAGACTCTAACTGACACGACGCGCTACAAACTCCATCAACAATTATTCTACTTTAAAACGAAAGTGCAGACTGACTTGAAAAGAAAGTAAAGACTCAGATAACTGACTAACTCTAGTGAAAGAAAATACAGACTCTAATGACAATCATGAATACATTAAAGCTCCTGGTGCCTGCGAGACATCGTTCGGTCTCGCCGCGGGCCTATATGCAAGTTCCCCTTGGAGTCTGTCCAGGTCACTCATTATCTGTTTCTCAAACATCATCACTGAGGCAAAGAAGGTAGTCTGAGTCATGTTCTCGCACATTTGGCATTTCCTGGTGATGTAATGAGCAATAGCTAGGATTCTTTTTCTGATTATGCCTTTTTCCTGAAGCAGCCACCCTATTTGTTCGGCCCTAGCCTCCAAATTCTGCTGATTTCTCTCCTGGAGTTGTTGCAGGTGCGTTTCTAATTGTGCTAATGCTGTATAGCAGTACTCCCTTTCAACCTTGAACTCTTTTCCTTGTTTGATCATTTTGTTTTCTATGGTAATGACCTTTTTCCTCAACCCCGCAACCTCATTATCATGTTCTTCTCTCAACTGCTTAATCATGTGAGCTCGTTCTTCTGCATTTTTAGCCAACTGTTTTCGAACCTCGGCTAGTTCCCTTTCTGCTTTATTGAGGTCGAAACTATAGTCATTTACTTTTTGCCTTAAATTTTCTATAAGATTTGCATCTTTGGCACTTCTAACAGGGTTTTCAGCCACTATCTTCATTTTTTGGATTTGGGCTCGTAAGGCTTCATTTTCTTTAGCCAATTTCCTTTTCTCACCTTCGTCAGGCACGACTTGCATGCTGTTTTCAAACCTAAGGTCTTGGACCTGCTTTTCCAACTCTCCTATTTTTGCCCTATACGCATTTTCTTTGGCTAACCAGGCCCACTGCTCTTGCGATAATTCAGCAAACTCCTGTAGGTGAGGCCTTTTGGCCGACCTCCCGAATGCAATGTCCCTTCTATACCAAGCCTGATAATCAGGTGATGCTTCTCCTTTGGCTCGATCCCGGACACAAGTATTTGCCGCCAAATATTGACATTTGCTCCATACCTGGTGAACCTTTGCCTCAGGAAATTGGCCGTCGGGGCTAATCTCAACCACTTGCAAACTAAGATCATCGTCTTTGGGCACTATCTGGCATCTCCCGAGTTGTCTCAGTACCCGGTACGGGGCGTAAGGCTGAATGCATCTAAGACCCATCAAGAGGAAATGCGGTCTTGCTGCTGTCAAATATATGATTTCATCAATGGGCAACCATCCAAATGTCCATTCTATTTGACTAGCAGTAAGGGACCGAAAGTACGTTGTCCAACCCGTGAATCCTTCCGGCAGATGGACCCCTTTAATCCTCGTATAAAACTCTTCTATGCATGTTTTCTCTAAAGACCCATAATTCAAGAACTGAGGACGATGGCACAGATGCTCGATCATCCACATTTGCAGAAGTATATTGCACTCCTCGAAGAAATTTCCCACAGCTTTGCAGGTTGTAACAGCGCAGAAGATTTCGGCCAATATCATTGGTGAGAGAGTGCTTTTGGCTTGAGTCATTAGAGTACTGACGACCCCGGCTATTTTTATGTCAATGTTTTCTTCTTTCCTTGGAAATACCACAAGCCCCAGAAAAACCACCATTAAAGCAACACGCCTATGCTCCTCCCATTTTTGGCGGTTTCCATTACTACATATCTTGCTTTCCAGGTTATTGAACCCCCCGATGTAGCCATATCTATGATATATGAAGTGTAGGGTGCAAAATCCATTTGCCAGGTCTGTGTTGTGAACCGTCCTAAGTATCTTCAGAGAGTCTAAAAATCTGTGCACGGCTACAGTTCTCGGGGCAACCAAGTATTTGTGCCTTAAAGGAACCTCATCTTTTCCAATGTAGCTAGCTATTTCCTCTAATGTTGGCTTGACAAATGGAACACGTTATGTGCCGGGTCCCAACACGTCATTAGTGCTCTGATAATATCTCCCTGAGGCACAATCTCTAGCAGATCGGTAAGCCCTTTCAAATATTTCTTGACTTCATCTTGCCCTTCGCCTCCTAAATCGTTCCACCACAGACGTAACTCCAAAGGGATTTTGTGCATGACTGAGAAAGGTTCATTTTAAGTCGTGCTCATCCTGCACATTTATTAAGGTGATTTAATCACTTATTTTGACCTAAAAGCGAAAATGACACTATTTTTCATTCAAATTCCTAATTTCAAAAACAAACTCGGTTTTGCAAATACGGCCTTTCAGCACTTCTGGTGAAGATTTTAAGGCTGCATTGGCTAACCGGCCAAAATCTTTAACAAATGACCAAATGTGGCTGTTCTCACAAAAGCAGCCTTCTAATGTCCCTTTGGGAACATTCGGCTATTTTTGACAAAAATGGCATCACCTGATTTATTTATGACAAAATGAAATTTTTTGGCTATATTGTTTTTGAAAAGGGATGGTTGGACCCGTCGAGGGTTGCCTACGTATCTCATACTCGGTGAGAATTAAACCTGCGTAGTTCGGGCAAATAAAACTAACTATTTTCGAAAATAGAACTCTTTTTCGTTGGCAAATACACTATTTCTGAAAACAAGACTCTTTTTATATTTTCTTTTTCTGTGGCAAATAAACAAACTAATTTGAAAATAAAACTCTTTTTTTTTCTTTTCCATTGGCAAACAAACTATTAAAAATACTTTTTTTTCTTTTTTCTTTTTTTTTTTCAAAAATCCGACAGAGTTTCGGCATTATTTGGACTTTGGCTTTTCTAATACAGGTAATTAACTCTCTACACTGCTATTTTCTCTTTTGTTTTTCAACTTTCCAGATATTCAAAGTCGGTCAGCATGCGAGTCCGAGACAAATAAATGTACACGCAACACGTAAGATGCATCAGGAAGGTCTATCATTTCAGGTTACCTGTCCTAGACGGACCCAACCCCTGTGTTGAGTCCCCTAAGTCATATGCACGTGATGCAAATAAGCGTTCCTACTAGGGCTCCGGCATGAAGTCAAGTTATTCTAGGTTCAAAACCTGGGTATATGCTCTAGACTGTATACCCGAGCGGACGACTCGAGTCGAGGAGGGGGCTACGTACCGGGAACCAAAAGGCCATCCGGCTTAGTAACTTGTCTGGCCTCTTTCTTATTTTGAGGTATGACACTAACAGAATAGGGATTCTCAACCAGTAATCACATTCCCGGAAGTGAGAAGAGAAGGGTTTCGGCACAGTTTATATATACAGTTCAAATAATATCAAAGCGGTAAACATTTAGCACATTAAGCATGAAACATGTCGGAAAATCAGATATAACCAAATACAACAATTTATCTAAGCTCGAATTTTGAACCCCGAACAAAATGTTCTGGGTTCTTATCCCCAGCAGAGTCGCTAGAGCTTTCACACCTCCTTTTTTCTACACCCCGTGAAGGGATATAATAATAAGGGAGTTATTTCAAACTTGAAGTGACAATCGAAACGAGATTTGTTTACAAGATTCATAGTCACCACTTGGGAGATTTATGGTGTCCCAAGTGACCGGTTTGAATCCCGAATCGAGGAAAAGGTTTGACTCTGTTTAACAGTCGCGAACCAGAAATTCGAGTAAGGAATTCTGTTAACTCGAGAGAAGGGGTTAGGCACTCCCGAGTTCCGTGGTTCTAGCACGGTCGCTCAACTGTTACATTTGGCTAGAATCTGATTTTAATACATGTTAAACTATAGTGCAATTTTAGAATGATTTACCGTTTTTGTCAATTATTAAGAAAGTGAACGTCGTTTAAGAACGTGTTTTTGGATCACGTCACATGAAATGCACCCGGATCCTCGACATATTCCTATTCAACATTTTAGGATTTGGATTTGGGTCGCATGAAATGCACACCCGTATTTAAGAAGGTAAAATTATTAAAAACGCACCTAAAGCGGCTAGCGTGTGATTATCTTTGGGGAAGGCCGTGAAATTTTGCTAGATGGACCATCCCAAAATCTAAGTATTTTGATGTAAGCAATTAATGAGGGCCCCGCATATTTATGCATTTATTTGGCGAGGCTCGTCTCATCTTATTCAAAGGTCCACTCTAAAATAAACTATGATTTTCTACATTATTTGTCTCTAAAAAAAAATCCTAGTCAATCAATAGTGTCTAAGAGCTATTTCATGTCTTTAAAAATGAATCTCGTAATCAGCCTAGGCTGGGCTTCCACAGCCTATCCACAGGACCGCTGGATCTCACTTCTAAAATTCAGCATAGATTTTTCATGACCTGGTCCTGACGACTGGTCCATTCCAAATTGAATTTCAGGCGTTGCACAACTGGGCTGCCGATTGGCCCAAAAAATCTTTAAAATTGACGTTTACATCACAAAAGCCCAAGGTCTGTTTATGAACGGCAGGTGCAATACGTTGCAAAATAAAACTAAAACTAATGAATGCAAATACCATTTTAACTACCAATTGCATCTCAGTACTATTTTGAGCTTAGCTCCCATTTTAACAACTGGAAACGAGAGGAATTTAAACACAAGGATGTGGATTCAATTAGGCACTCATGATTAATTTCAGATGTATGAACTTGATTTCCTACTTGTGATCTAATGTGAGCAATAGTAATGGCAACTCAACTATTACCTGCAATTTGGATATCCTGAACTTTAATTAGCTACTGACATTTACCAATACCTTTTGAACCTATTTTTACAATTACAAAATTAATGAGATTTAACTCCTACAACAACCATCTCAAATACGTTTCACGACTACAATGCCAAGTGGAATTAACTACTAAACTTGCAACCATTTTTTTTAACCTGCTTTCACTACTACAGAACTGAATCAAGTATTTAACTCATAGTCTAAGCCCAAAAGCATGAGCTACGCAGCTTATTGAATTCAACTTGCAAAATGTATCAACCTATTCGAACCTCAATAACTACATCATTATAGAGCTTGACTCATGACTGCAACTGAAGATCCAAATAACAGTCCAAACTACTTAATCACAGTCTAATTTCAGTCCACTTACTACAAGCTAACAGGGATCTATATATTATCAATGAATGTAGAGTTTAATTACACAAATCAAAGAGAAGTTAAATCAGAAACAGGCTTCAATTCTTCATATAACATCATTTCTGCACATTTTCAGCCTACAGTCATTCGAGGGATGCAATAGTGTACCTGGTATTTGAAAATACAAGAATAGGAAGGAAGGGTCAGCAGCTGAAGACAGACAAGTAGCAATAGAAATCCAGCAAGGAACAAATAACAAGTAGCCCGGAGATGATTGAAACCAAATAGACCCAAGCAATCAGCTATGAATTGAGTGAAATACCACCAAATGGATTCGACATACACCAGAAATAAGAGCAGCAACCCAGAATTGTTTTAAATCAAGCTCAAACAAACCCAACTATCCAAAATGAACCCAGAAGTTAGCTACAAACACACGTTTGACTACCAGCTAGCTCAGATTACTCAAACTTGACAGAAAACTGAAAGTAGTCCAGGAATATGCAAGGAAACAGTAATATTTTGGATTTTTTCTTTTGTTTTGTTTTTCCTTTCTATTTTTTTTTTTGGTTTTTTTTGAACTCTGAATTTTGAAATCTAGATCTGAGAATTAACAGGTGCTTTTGGGGAATTTTTTGATGGCTGGCAGGAAGACCCTTCATCAAGGCATTTTAATGTCTTTTTATAGGCAAAGATAAGGGCAGCCTACAATTTTCTATTTACAATTCAGTCCCTTGGTATATTTCAGATTAGTCATTTCTTTTTAACTTGTGTCCCAAGTCACTACCCTTAAACTTCTAAAATTGTGACTAAGGTCCTATTCTAGAGCATTCTAGTGAATTCTACTCTATTCCACAACATTCTGTCCTACTACTAAAGCCTAAAATATCCTTGAGCCTAATACTAAATTGCAGCTATAACCAAACACTACCCTAAGCACTGAATTAATCTTCAACTAACAAATGAAATCCTAATTTACCACTAATTATCAACTGAACAAAAATAACAATCGAAATAAAGATAAAAATATACATTAAACTGACTAGTAACATGCAAAGATTAAACTGAAATTGGGCCTAAAAATCTATCAGAACAGTACTCGAAACATCTCACATTAATAAAGCTAGTTATTCACTAATTATACTAACAGTTAATCGTTTAACCTAATTATCATTTTAACTAAAGAACCATGAATCAAGGCTCATATTAGAACTAACCTAATTAAGATCAGAAATATCACAGAAGCATAGAAAAGTAATTAAACTAGACTAAAAAATACCTAATTAATTAAAAGAAATACTAAGAACACTAAAGAGACTCACCGGCCTTTTATTCTCAAATTCCAGCTTAGGACGATTCCAGTGGGATTTGCATGTAATTGACTATGAATTCTTCATGGAGAAGGTCCAAAGATTATGTAGTATCATTATGGGGAGATTTGGTGCGACTAGGATTTTGGTTGGAACAAACTCAAATAAAGATTCGAGCAGTTCCGACAAGATTCGAGAGATGCGGTTAGAGGGGTTGGGTAGAGGAGGCTCAGGTGATTCTATGGTGTTAATTTGAGTCAATTTGGGATGAGTGGTGTCTTGGCCGGAATAATTTCAACTGATTATTCGACGAGTTCTAGTGAGATTCAAAGGAAAAAACCGGTGGATTCGGATAGAGGAGGGGAAGGGGAGTTCATGGTGTTATTTTGGGGTGGGAACGGAATACTTTCCGTCATCGCCGCCGGCGGGCTTCACCGGCGAATATGGGGCAGCTTGGGCTGTTTAGGGTTTGGTTGTAGAGACAAATTGACT
>MU785825.1:58883-104250 GCA_026770625.1 Nicotiana glauca
AACACTTAAATGTTAAGTGATGGGGATTTCTGGACCGTCAGAAGAGATAACCTCAACGGTCCAGATCTGTTTGGATATAAAACAGTGTCGTTTGGTATGAAGGGGGGCAGGCCGGGTCAGGTGATGGGTTGGGCGGGTGATTTCGTTAATTTGGGCTTGAATAAAACGGCCCAAATCAGGCTTCAAGACAAGCCTCTCTTCATCGCCTTTTTTTTTTTTTTTATTTCTTTTTGTTTTTCCATTTTGTATTTTTGTACTATTTTTTCTGATTTTATGAAAATGCACAAATTAAAAAAAAGACCTAATATATTCAAAGCTAAGCTAATTAATTCCTGAAGTTTGATTAAAATTCTATTTCGTGATAAATTTAACAATTAACAATTAAAATATAAAAATAGACTATTTTTGTTATTTTTCTTATATTTTATTCTAAAATAAATTAATCCCTAATTAATCCTAAAATATGAAATTAAACCCTAAATACAAATGCCAAGTATATATTGTATTTTCATATGAATTAAAATGCACAAATAAAATGCAAATAATTAACACAAAATTCACAAAATTGTAAAATAATAAAAAAAATCAGTTTGTTTGAATTTTTGGGAATAATTCATATATCGGGCAAAAATCACGTGCTCACAACTGTATTTGTAAAATAATTCTGTAAATATAAATGAACATGAACAGAAATGAACAACGAAATAACAGAAAACTAATTCGAGCCCACTGAATCCACAGTGTTTCCTTAAGGAATTTAATCCCCTCCTCATACCTAAGGTTATGGATTATTTCCTCCCAGGATAGAATGAATTATACACTGGTGTAGTGGTACTTCAAACCCCAGTGTTTCAGCGAACACAAAGTTTGGTAGCAAATCACACTTACTGTTGCTTTGTTTGATGTTTAAACTATGCAGAAGAAGGAGAAGAAACTCAGAAAATCATATGAAAATTCCGAGCAGAATAGTGTTGTAATTATAGCCAAAGTTGGGCTGAAATCTGAAGAGGTGCAACTCTTCAGAATGACTGTTTATGCAAAACGACCACAATATAAATGCCATTACATAAATGGTTATTTACTCAACAATAAAGAGAAAAATTGAAGAGGGTAGTTAATTTTCTGTTACCAAAATAGAAAAACGGATTGGAGGATTTAATATTAATATTCTGTTATTAAAATAAATATTCAATAACATTTCTGTTAATATTTTACTATTAACAAATAAATTTTGTCCAAATAATTAATCAATAAATCATTTGACTGAATCCGAATCCGAAGCCGAGCCGAGCGAGCGACAACGGCGCGAGACTTGCCTTCTTCTCAACTCTTTAAGAGTTAGAAGAAGAGCAATTGCTTATATACACATAAAAAAACCTCCTCCTCTTCCAATGTGGGACAATGTTCCTTTGTAAAGGGGAAAAACTTAAAATTTCACTGAAAAACTTTCATTTCTCTCTATTTCTCATTCACCCTCTTTTATGTATTTAATATATTAAATACAAAAACCCAACAATAATTTGATAAATCTTTCCTGTAAAATAATTTGGCTCTTGAAAAATATCTTTGTTGAAATAAGTTAACATGAATAACTTTTGGCACAAATTTTCAAATAGAAATTAATTACCACATAAATTATTTTGGTAGTTGTAGTTACCCTAAGATATAACTGTAGTTTTTAATATACGTAATTAGTCCCTGAGATTTATTTATACGGTTTGATTTTGGGATACACGGGTGTCAAAACAGACTGGTAGGATCGGATATGGATCGATCGAAAATGAGTAATACAAAAATGGATTATCCTATCCGACAGATATTTAATACAGATAGAAATATTTGATTAACGGGCTGATAATATGAATATGGATATCCACATTATTTATGGCTTCTTGAATGAGATCGTTTTTGGGAGAATTCCTAATCTTTCAAACTCGAGAAACCCTAAATTTGAGTTTTTACAAATGTAAAATCTAAACTTATTAGTTATGCATTGGATAATATAGTTCTCCATGTTTGATCCGTTTTTAAAAAGTTCATTATCCAGCCCCATTTTTAGTGAATAATATAGACAAAATTTATTTTTATCCAATTTACCACCACTAGCGGGAGATATGAGGTTAGAAAATAGCTTAAGAATGAACATAAGTAATTATTTTACGATTAAAATAGGTTTTTAATTTGCCCGATACACCATTTTATGTAATGATATAAAATTTGAAAATGGATGAAGATTAACAATGACTTGAACATTTTAAATTTTCTCCTATGACTGTGTGTTAGAATGAATTAAACACAAAAAATTTACTACTGATGTAAACCAAGTAGTCACATTCGTATGGAAGATGTTAAACTAAATTAAGTAGAAACAAAACTACAAATGTTTAAAGAGCTGCAATAAAATTTGTGTAAATTGTAAAATGGAAAAATCAGTGTGACAAGATGGAAATTTGTATGCTTTTTTTGATTTGTTTACTTAATTTTATTTTTGGTAAGAGAAGAACCCGCTTATTTTATTTTTTTTTTGGTAAGAGGGGAACGGGCAGCTGCTACAATCTTTGCCACAGCCTTTGCCCTTCGGGTAAGCACTCTGTGATAAGTACTTTGTGCGTATTGGTTAAACCTCCTTATGTGTAATAGTCTATAAACTATACAAGAAAATGTAAACCACATCAGGCAAGCCTTATGCGACTGCCTCAATCTAGAAGACAATCAGGAGGAATTCCAAATTAAAGCAGAATGTGAGCCTTCGAAAGGTAAGAATGTCTGTACACTCAAAATGCAACAAAGTAACAATAGTAATCAACTAACGTTGCCTAAAAGATTACTAATAAATTCAACATCATAGTGAGAGAATCTCTGACTTCTCTCTACTCAACCCCTTCATCTAGTATTAGTAAGGAATGAACTTAGAACCAACCCCTTCCCATACACCCATTCCTCTAAAACCACCGGATCAAGACACTGATTCCCCACCACCTGTATTTTCTACTCAAGTAAATGTTACTAATCCTTCATTTAAAGACAAACTGCTCTCCCAAAAAACTATAATAACTACCGCTATTGACCCCAACACTGCCCTATTGGATTGCACTGAACCAATGAGAGAAGATTCCACCCACGAACCTCTATCATCAAAGTTCATGCATATTTCTCTATCTGACAATGATAGGCAGCGTATGTACTCACCATGACAGTTCTCTCTCATAATCAAACTGCTTGGTGAAAAGGTTATCCACCATTACTTAAAGAAAAAGATCCAAGATCTTTGAAAACCCACATAAACATTTCCATTAATTGATCTGGGTTCAGACTTCTATATAGTTAAATTTACTAAAGAAGAAAACATGGAAAAAGCCTTACAACCTAGTTTATTAATGGTCATTATCTCTTTGTTAGGTGGTGAGAACCAAACTTTGTTGCTAGCCAAGCTAAGGAACTATATTCTGCTGTTTGGGTGCGATTACCACAGTTGCCTACAGAATTCTATGATGGGATCGTGCTTGAGAAAATTGAAAACTCAATTGGTAAGTTGTTGCATATAGTTGCTTAGACGAGTTCTACAATTAGGGGGAGGTATGCGAGGTTGTGTGCAGGTTCATCTGGATCAACCAGTTCGAACAACAGTTCAAATTGGTACTCATTTGCAACAACTAGTATATGAAGGTGAAATTTTTTGTGCAAGGTCTGTGGTCGATTGGGTCACACAACATCCTCATGCACCTACCCCAACCTAAGGTTAACACAACAAAATCGGATAGGGCGTTGGGAGATAACATCCACCTCAACTAACAAAGGACAATCCACAGAGGAATAGTGGCAAACGGTGTCCTTCCCAAAAAGTCACAGAAAAAATAGATATGCTACCACCCCTCCAAGGAGCAAGAATGCAGGCAACCAAACAGGTATCAGTATCAATAATTTTAATACAAAGACAGGTAACCCTCTAACTGCCTAGAATTTAACTTTTAAACCTAAATATCCTTGTAATTCCCAGCAAAATAATGTAGAGCATTCAAATCTCCTTATTAGTAAACAGAACACTCCTATACAGACTCCTTCAAGGGCTATCCAAACTACTAATAAATTCTCCTTATTACTGCCTAACAATAATGATTTGCCTAAGGATGTAGAATCTGCTGCTATGGATTTGGACGAAATCCACCATGGCCAATCCACCGATCAGTCCCACTCCCTTTGCCCACTAAAACTCCCTATTACCCCCATATTGACATGCCACGTGGCAATTCAATTGCATGCAATACCACCCCTATCAAAATAGCGGGCCCACCCCTTAAGCTAATGCCTAAAATGGATTTGTTTGCCTAACATTCCCCTAATACACAAGTTAACTACTTGTCACACTCTAATGGCCATGTGGCCATGCAAGTTGATTGCCTAATCCAGAAAAATCTGAAAGCTGAAGCAATGGAACATAGCATGCAAAATCCAATCCCTATATCTACTACTCAATCATTGCTTTACGAGTTCGCAGTTGCTACTGCCTCTACAGATTCTGATTTGCACTATGAATACACCACCCCTATTCACTCGAATGAGGATAGAATTAAGTTAGTTACCCCCCCCCCCCCTATCGTCCATCAATACTATCAAGAATGAACAACCATGTTCCAAACCCAAACATTCCAATCTATGTGACCAACAGTCTACCCCAGGATCACCAACCAATGACATGGTTAGAGCAGGGACTCCAGGGTCAAGCAGTGTTCTTTACAGTGAACATGCAGAACTAGGAAGTTCTCTTTGTCCTACAAAATCCCCAAATACTAGCTCAATTTTTCTCAGAAGGGATGAGACTTGCCATGTCCAACTACATCAACCACCTTTGGGTGATGAATATTCTCGATCCAATTGCCCCATATTTGGCTCCAGCCTTACTCCACAACATGCAAGCACATTAGAATCTCCCACACCACTACAACCCATTGCAGAATATGCAGGTTCTTTACCATCTCCCCTTCTTTCCTTCACATGATCAAAACAATCCTCCATTGATCCATGCATGGCAACCCCTGCCTCAACAGTTCCCACCACCAATGGACATTTACCACCCTCCCCCCACCATCACAATGTACCCATACAAGAAGAGAAAGGAGTGGTAGAACAAGAGAAGATCATTCCACCTCTAAACATCACATCATTCACGGAAATTTCAAACCTCCAGCAGTCAAGATCATGCTATTTCAGGCAATGGAAGATAAGAAGTTTGTGTGCAAGTGCCCATAGGAACTGTACAAGTGCTCTCTAGACATTAGGCCTCCACTAAATACGGCAGTAGGAAACTTCGCAGTAGTACGTACTAAGCCCGTCAGTGAAGGGCAATATTCTTCAAAACCAACACATCGATTCCTCAATGAATACGCTTCCTAACTTTATAATTTGGAACATCAGGGATGGTAATAACGATAAGTTTAAACGACATTTTAGGGATCTAAAAAAATACTCACAACCCTTCCTTAGTTGCTCTCCTAGAAACATGCATGACCAACCATATTGGCCTCAAAGATGAGTTCAAATTTTCTAACATGGTAAAAATTCCTGCTCAAGGCCAATCGGGTGGCATTTCTATCATGTGGAATGACTCTCATGTCCAGCTTATCCATATCCGCCTTAATGGTCAGGAAATACATATAATGATACAGGTACTTCCTAATCATCATCCTTGGCTATTTAGTACGGTTTATTCTAGCACTAATGTTCACCTTAGATCATAGCTTTGGGAAAATTTGGAAATTCTTGCTAACAACTATAAAGGTATGTGGTTCGTATGTGGAGATTTTAATGAGATTGTGAGTCAACAAGATAAATGGGGTGGAACACCTATAAATCGAAATAGATCCTCTAGGTTTCTTTCTTGTATTAATCACTGCCAGTTTATTAATCTTGGTTATAAGGGGGCTAAGTATACATGGTCCAACCATAGGTTTAATCATACTAATTTTATTTTGGAAAGGTTAGGTAGATGCTTTATCAATAATCAATGGCTTGAATATTATCCAAATGCCTTTGTTACTCACTTGCCGAAAACTTATTCTGACCATACTCCTCTCCTTATATCTTTGACACAGTATACTAGGTCTCATACTAATCGCACTTTTAAACTTGAAACCTATTGGTGCCAACATCCTGAGTTTACTAATATCGTTAGAGAAACTTGGAACGCGTAGAATTGAATTGATGTAACCACTCTCTTCACTAGTAAGGTTAAGGATTGGGCTGCTCAAAACTTTGGTGACGTTATTAGGAAAAAAAGAACAATTCTTGCACGGCTTAGTGGGATCCAAAAATCCATAAATTATCCAAATAGTATTTTCCTACAAAATCTGGAATAAACCCTCACAACTAAGTATAGTTTTCGTTTAAAAATAGAAGAGGACCACTGGAAGCTTCAATCCCGTATTAATTGGCTTAGTGAAGGAGATGCTAGTACTAAAATTTTCCATATAAGTTCCCTTAATCGGAGAAGGAAAAATTGTAACTCTTTCTTCAAGGATGCACATAACAATTGGATAAACGATCCTGACCAAATCCTCCAGCACACTTTCAATTATTTCCAATCAATATTTCAGACTAGCCAGGAATCCTCTAGTTGGATAAACAATCAACGCTCAATGTATTCTTCTAGTAATATTGATTTATCAACACTTGACATGCCGTTACAAAATTTTGAAATCAATATAGCACTTTTATCCTTTAAACCTTTTAAAGTTCCGGGACCACATGGTTTTCACCCCTTCTTTTATCAAAAATATTGGCATATCACCAAAAATACTATTTATTATCATTGTCACTCTATCTTTGAGAACTATACTACCCCGGAGAATATTAATACTACCTTTTTTTTGTTTAATACCTGAATTCCCTAATGCTAATGAACTAAAGAAGTTCAGGCCTATTGGACTGTTGATGCCCCATTTTTCTAAAGGCGAAATCAGGTTTACGACATTTGGGTGGACAACTCTATTCCTTTTGGGAATTTGAGGTTTGTTATTTAGAAGAGTCACCACCTAATGATTAAGTGCATTAGGACACTAAGAAGGGTTTGAGTTTGAAGAACCAGAGTTTGGGTAAGGGCTAGAAATTATCTCGAGGGGAAGGTGTTAGGCACCCCTCAAGATCTACCAGTGTGGTTCCCGGCCATGTTATAATTGTGACTTCACATAATCAAGTAAGCAATTAAGGGTTCAAATAGGAGGGATTTGCATACAACATTGCAAATATGTTGAAACTTTAGGAAAGGTAAAGAGGGCAGAAATTTTATGAAAGATTTAGACAATTTAAAAGAGATAGACGAAAGCAAGTAAAAAGGGAGGGCCCCCCTTGGTTTATGATTAATATGGATCATGTCAATGCAATACCCAGTAATCACTCCTCAAAGAGGGGCTACATGAGGTATTACCGCACCGGTCATCATATCCATATCTACCCTTCCCACCCTGTTAAAGTATTAAAGCGCGGTATAGTATCGTTATATAATGCATGCTATTACCCATCCCAATCCTGTCAGACCCGGAGGCATTGAGACTACTAGTCCTAAAGGGAAGGGAGTTGGGTCTTTTCAGAGTTTCAAAAGGATAAAAGTCTAGGCGACAAGCAAAAAACACATAAACAGTTAGGGGGAAACAAATAGCAATTAAGGCTCACACAGGCCTCTTCACTTAAAAGAGCGAATATAGAATGACTTCAAATACTGGTTTGGTTTGAATTAAATTAAAAGCGTAGGCTAGGCTGATTCATCACATATTTCTCAAACGATGAGTCAGAATTGGCCTTGTCTGGATGTAGTTTATCAAAATTGATGCAATTAATTACCTAATAGTTTGTCTAAGTGAGACCTATAGGCATGACATCTAATAGAGCGTACTGATTTTAGGGAAAAGGTTGCTAGTTATATAAACAAAAGATCTACAGATTTTAGCGACCTTATGACTAATTTTAGACTTGTAGATGAAATAGACGAAGCTGGTTCAGTTGATTATTCCTACAGGCATGATTTCTAAGTGTAATTGATTTTAAACGATTATATAAATACAAGAGTCCTATAGGCATGGTATCTAGAATGAAGTTAGTTATTTATTAAACCTATGAGTGTTTGCCTAACAGCATGTATATGCAGAAGTGCAGAAACCTAAGATCATGATTTCTATATGTATAACTTATAGACATAATTTCTAAAATGCAGAATGCAGAATGCAGAAAAACTTAAGGCATACTTTCTACGATGCAGGTGTGCAAAAACCTAAGATCGTGATTGCTATATGCAGAACTTATAGGCATAATTTCTAAGATGCAGCAATGCAGAATTTATAGGCATGAGTTCTAAGATGAAGAACCTATAGGCATGATTTCTAAGATGCAGGAAAACTTGCAGGCATGAGTTTTTAAAATGTAGAATGTGGAAATTATAAATAACCTTTAGGCAAGTTTTCTACCCTTTGCATGCATTCATCCACATACCTTTCCACTAGCCATCCCCAATTGTTATTACAGACATAAATGAATTAGAAAAGAAAAGTAAAATTACATCATAAGTTCAAGCTACATCCAAACAGCCTTATTCAGACTCAAGGTCCAACAATATGAGATAAACCAACTTCCAGGATTAGATTTCCAAAAGCCTTTCTCATATTTGGGATGTGTCAAATTCCCAAGAGTCTCAAAGAGCTCTGGGTAGTGCTTACACCCCAAACACAATGCAAATTTAAGATCATAGTGCAGTATGGAAATGCCAACCCTCAGATGTCCAAGTTCAGGGGGAACTCAAGGTCCCAAAGCAAGGCTTATGAGAGAGAGGCAGAACGTAAGGGTCTAAGAATAAGTGTAAGTGCATAGAGGGGAATTAGGGAGAGCCATAGAAGGTTGGTGTTCATGCCCAGCAATTGGGAATGCTGTCACATCCCTGGCCAGCCTGTTAGCCAACTTAAGAGTTAGGATCCATTGTGGATCAGATTATAGCCAGGGCAGTAATTAGGATACTGTCAGGCCAAGAACCTTAACTCAAACACATAGAAGGGGATATGGATAGGGATTCATAATAGAAAAGGCAAGGAAGGAACATAATTAGCACAAATCCCTGAACATAAGCAGTAAAGTAAACAAGGATGTTGAAACAGTAAAGTAAACACATAGGGGTGAGGCAGAAAATTAAATAAAAGACATACTAGTTTCAAAGGAAAACAATTAAGAAAATAGTAGTCTTTGAAAAGCCAAGTTGCAAGCACAACAGTTCCAAAAGGTCTCAAGCAATGCAGAGTGTTGATTCAAATTAGTGAGGTAAATGTGTGAGTTAAAAGTAAGAAGTTCGAAGTATTGAACTTGAAGTAGAGATGCAAAAGTATTCAATTGGGAGTGTAGATGTAAAGTCAGGTCTCACTCGCAGAAGTGCTATCCCTTTTATAGTGCAAAGAGTACCAGTAAGAAAGGTAAAGAAATCATTGAAATCATTCTCCCTTTCATTAAGGGATTCTGATTCCAACAGGTAGAATTAGTTAAGGAAAGAAATTTCTAATTAAACCTTTCAAAGTAGCACAAAAGGGGTAAGTACATAGAAATTATTTAATAAAAACAATCAATGGTACACGATTTGTGCCAAATATGGTAAAGGAATCAATTAAACAACCATGAAACCAAAAACTGCAAGTTGGATTGAATGCACGAAGTCAAGAAAGGTAAAAGATGTTCAATCGAAGGAAAATCAGTGGCAGTTTATCAGCCTTATAAAGGGGGTTTCAGAATCAATCACTTAGTTGGTAAAAAAAAAACCTTTTTGAAAGAGAAATTTCTCATATATATAAGCACACAGATCAAACAAAAAGAGTCGTTAGGTTATTTAGAAAAAGAGTTTAACACTGAAAGTCTCAGAGTCATAAGCCAAAGAGATACAAGTTTAATTACAGACTCGCCGTGAGTCTGAAAGCCTAGGGTGCCAAAGCGGAACCCTTGTACCCGTTGTCAAAGAAACCCCAAAACCTAGGGTTTCGAATAGAGTCAGAGGTGAGAAAACAAGGTCTTTGAAAGAGGCTTATGAGAGACAAACATACACAAACAAGTCTAGAGAAAAATATACAAACATAACTCGGTAAAGCGACCAAAATTCAGGATTCAAGCATAAACACATATAGCAAAGAGTGAGGAAAACAACACAATTTAATATTCGAGCATAAGATTAATAACAAAAAATAGTGAAGTCTTGCCTAATAGAACAGAAACAAGAGAACAAACTCTTGCATAATAAGAAGAACACATACAAGCATGAACACACATAAAGAAAGAACGGGAAGCATCAGAAAAATATTTGAAGAAACCTTTTTCAGAAACCCTAAAATTGAAATTGAACGATTTTAAAGAGGAAATTTGGGGAAAACTTTTAAAACGTCAGATAATGCTCAGGCATGTCACAGATCTCAAAGAACTAAGCAAGTATAGAACCTCAGACGGCTTAGAGTTGCAGAGAAAACCCTAGAATGAGAAAGTAAACCCTAGAATGAGAAAGGTCTTAAGGAAAGTCGAATCCTGAGTCGAAAAGACTCATATTTCTTGAATACGCCGGAAAAATGGCCAGAAAGGCCATAGATCTACTGATCTGAGAAAGATCTAGAGAGAGCCATTGATATTGGGCTCCAAAACATCAAATAGCTTAGGTTTAATGGAGAGAGAGAGTGAGTACAGGCCATCCAAGGCCTGGAATGCCATGGATTCCGGTGGAAACATGGTAGAAACCGCTGGGAGATGATTAGGGTTTCGGAGAGGCTAGAGAGAGTTTGAGAGATGAAGAGGATTTCAAGGCGGCGTCTCAGATAGAATGAGTTAGGTTTAGGTGGGTTTGGAAATTAAAAAGGAAAGAAAGAATTATATAGAGGGGAGCCGGGTGGGTTTTAAAAGCAGGTCGTGGGTCGGGTGATTTAGGAATTGGGTAGGTTTTAATTTGGGGCGGAATTGGGGGTTAAATTGAGGTTAAAATTGAAAGGGGGATGAGGCTAAGATTGAAATAGAAACGGGCTAGATGTTAAATAGTCAATTTTCCCCTTTTATTTTTATAAAAATAGCAATAATGATTTTAAAACCAAATGAAAAGCAATGAACTAATCAATAATATATAAATATTAATCCAAAAATACTGAAAATAATTTTATAATTGAAAAATGTTGTTAATCGTAAAATAGGCTATAATTGCAATTATATGCAATTTAGCTTCAGAAATACCAAATAAATTTGTAAAAATATACAAAAATCACCTTAACTATATTTTGGTGTAAATATAAGAATTGAAATAAATTAGTCACCAAATTGATAATTTTGGGAATAAATTATTGGACTTTTTACTGCTAGAAATAGACAATAAATTGATTTTAAAATCTTAAAATTCGGGAAAAATACCAAGTCTCTTGGGTATGCTTATATATGCATACACATGCTATTTTGGAAGTATTCTAGGTATAAAAATACATAGAGAAAAATTGGGTGTGAATAGTTGCCCCTCTTTACCCAGGAAGGATGAAAGAGTTGCCGGGTAAAGATATGATGACCAATTTTGACCGAATGAAACGATTGAAGAATTTTGACCGAGCTCTGGTCCCTGAGCTGCCTACATATCCCTGGTCTTACAGGAATCAGGCCATATGTAGTTCAAGATCCATTGGTGGACTATGCCGATGGAGATTTCAAAATACAGACGCGATGTTTAGGTTGAGAAGGATGGTCGGAGTCTGATAGGCTGTGGAAATAGGAGCGGGGTCGCTCATGCTGAGACGGCCATTGCTAGTCGGTGTACCTGCAAATGAATAATACCAACATATATTGTGCACGCATTTAAATGTGATGCAAGTTCCCATTGGACCATGAATGCTGTCTTTGGACGGGTAAGATGACGTCCTCGGATCATGACGTCCTAGGCTATGAAGCGTATAATAAAGGAATCGCAAGCTATGAAATGATGTTCTCAGGCTATGAGAATGATGCCTTCGAACTATGATGCCTTTGAATAATGATATGCAAAAGCTAAAATGGGGTCCTCAGGACATGGCATGGCATTCTCGGGCTATGAAAATGGTGCCTCCGAATAATGACGCCTTTGGACAATTTGGCGATCTTTCAGCCCATGAAATGCAGAAGGTGGCGATCTTTCAGTCGATGCAAGATGTAAATGAAAGTGTGGCGGTATTTCAGCCGATGCATATGTAAATAAAAGTGGCGTTATTTCAACCAATGCAAGATGTGAACAAGGGTGGCGATCTTTCAGCCAAATGCAAGGTAAATAAGATAAAGGGTGGCGATATTTCATCCATGCAAGATGTGAATAAGGGTGGCGATCTTTCAGCCAAATGCAAGAAAGAATAAGATAAAGGATGGTGATATTTCAGCCATGCAAGATGTGAATAAGGGTGGCTATCTTTCAGCCAAATGCGAGAAAGAATAAAGTAGCGATGTTTCAGCCAGCAGAAAGAATAAAGTGGCGATGTTTCAGCCAGCAGACGTAAATAAAAGTGGAGATATTTCAGCCGATGCAGGATTTAAATAAAGGTGAAGATATTTCAGTCATCAAAAAGAATAAGTGGTGATGTTTCAGCCGATGCAGGATTTAAACAAAGGTGGCGATATTTCAGCCATACGTATGGAGGTAGAACTTAACCTCGGATGGCAGAATGGTAGCCTTATGCAATGCAAGAAATGCAGGATGGAGGTAGAGCTTAACCTCAGAAGGCAGAATGGTAGCCTTTTTCAATGCAAGAAATGCAAATGGAGACAGAGCTTAGTCTCGGAAGGTATAAAGGTAGCCTTATGCAATGCAAGAAATGCGGATGGAGACAGAGATTACTCTCGGAAGGCGGAAAGGTAGCCTTATGCAATGAAAAAAATGTAGATGGAGTTAGAGCTTAACCTCGGAAGGCAGAATGGAAAGGTAGATGGAGGTAGAGCTTAACCTCGGAAGGCAAAATAGAAATGCAGATGGAGGTAGAGCTTAACCTCGGAAGGCAGAATGATAGCCTTATGCAATGCAAGAAATGCAGATGGAGACAGAGCTTAGTCTCGGAAGGCAGAAAGGTAGCCTTATGCAATGCAGGAAATGAAAGGCGAATAGTAATGAAATCTCTTAGCTGATAGATGATAGCTGATAGCTGGTTGTTGTATTATGGCTGCTGGGGATGTCGCGTACGGATGGCAATTGTAAATCGGTGATGATTCTGAGGGTTGTATTCCTAAAATAGTATGAGTGTGTAAACGTATCTGATGATTTTATGTCTTGGGCGCCTGCATCCAAAGAAAAATCTTGAGTTTTGTAAAGGGGAATGGTTAGTTCGTCTTCCTGTGGACTTCGCTCGTATTACTCGGCTCTTGTTTTCATTGGGGTAGTGTCGTTAAACAAAGCAATTTTGATAGTAGTCATATATGATTTAGTAAAAATGTAACGTAAATACATAATTAAAAATAGTTTTCTTTAGATTAACCGACGCCTACGACACGGTTCAAGACATTGCAACCTCTCTTGCTCCGAAATTTTAAGGGTCCTCCTCAAAATTCTGCCTCAGTTTACTGGGCTGGTGCTTCCGACGGCTACGCATGATGAATGGCTGAAAATCACTTCAGAATTTTGAGGGTCCTTCTCAAAATTCTGCCCTAGTTTCCAATGGCGGAGGAAATGAAAATTTTATTGAATTGTGACTGAACCCATAGCTGCCTACGTATCCCCTCTTAAATGGGAATTAGGTCAGGCGTAGTTCAAATTACATCATAAAGAAATCATAAATGGATACACATAATATCGCTTGATTGCATCTGAATTGATCGGCTTCGGCCAAACTTCTCCAACCATTTCTGCAAGTATGAGGGCTCCTCGTGTTAAAACCCGGTGAACCATGTACGGACCCTGCCAGTTTGGGGAGAATTTCCCCTTGGATTCATCTTGATGTGGGAAGATTTTCTTCAATATTAGCTGTCTCGGAGTGAATCGTCTCGGCTTGACTCTTTTGTTGAAGGCTCTGGACATTCTGTTTTGATAAAGTTTACCATGACAAACTGCGTTCATTCTCTTCCCATCTATAAGAGCTAAATGCTCGTAACGACTATTTACCCATTCTGCATCATCGAGTTTTGCTTCCTGTATGATCCTTAGTGAAAGAATTTCTACCTCGGCGGGAATGACTGCCTCTGTATCATAAACCAACATATAAGGAGTTGCCCTGGTTGATGTACTAACTATGGTGCGGTACCCCAAAAAGCAAATGATAGCTTTTCGTGCCATTGCTTATGCTTCTCTGTCATTTTTCTCAATATCTTCTTGATGTTTTTGTTGGTGGCTTCTATAGCTCCATTCATCTGAGGTCTTTAAGCTGTCGAATTCTTATGTTTGATTTTGAAAGTTTCACAGATGGCTTTCATCATGTCACTATTGAGATTGGAACCATTGTCAGTAATGATTGACTCTGGGATGCCGAACCTGCAAACGATGCGGTCGCGGACAAAGTCTGCCACGACATTCTTAGTCACTGCCTTGTACTGCTTCAACTATTTGGTGAAATAATCAATTGCCACTAGAATGAACCTGTGCCCATTTGATGCGGCAGGCTCGACAGGTCCGATAACATCCATTCGCCAAGTGGCGAACGGTTATGGAAAACTTGTTGCACTAAGCTCATTTGGAGGCACCTTTATCATGTCTGCATGACAGTGATGGCATTTTCGGATATACTGGATGTAGTTTGTTTCCATAGTCATCCAAAAATAACCAGTTCGGAGTATTTTCTTGGCTAAGAAAAAATCGTCCATATGCGGGCCGCAAGTTGCTGCATGAATTTCTTCCAATAGCCTGGATGCTTCCTTTGCGTCGACACACCTTAACAATCCCAAATCGGGAGTTGTCCTGTACAGGATTCCTCTGCTGTGAAAGAAATTATTGGATAACCTTCAAAGTGTGCGCTTCTGAGTAGTGTTTGCAAGCTCTGGATATTCTCTTATTGCCAAATATTCCTTGATATTGTGAAACCAGGTTTTCCCATCTGCTTCTTCCTCGACATGAGCACAGTAAGTTGGCTGATCATAAATCTTTACCGGGATAGGATCAATGAAATTCTTATCTGGATGCTGAATCATAGAGGATAGGGTAGCCAATGCATTGGCAAACTCATTCTGAACTCTGGGGACATGCTGAAACTTTGTCTTTGTGAATATCTTCCTCAACTCCTATACATGATGCAGATAAGGGAGTATCTTGGAATTCTTGGTTACCTATTCTTCTCGGACCTGATGTATAAGCAGGTCTGAGTCTCCGATCACTAGCAACTCCTGAACGTTCATGTCAATGGCCAACTTGAGCCTTAAGATGCAAGCTTTGTATTCAGCCATGTTGTTGGTGCATGGGAATCTGAGCTTCGCAGACATCGGATAATGCTGACCAATTTTTGATAATAGGACTGCTCCTATGCCAATTCCTTTGAAGTTTGCTGCTCCATCGAAAAACATTCTCCAACCATCATAGGATTCTGCAATGTCTTCTCCTACAAAAAATACCTCTTCGTCAGGAAAATACGTCTTTAGAGGCTCGTATTCTCCATCCACGGGATTTTCAGCAAGATGATCTGCCAGTGCTTGTCCTTTGATTGCCTTCTGAGTCACGTAAACAATGTCGAATTCACTCAGCAGGATTTTCCACTTGGCTAGCTTGCCACTGGGCATGGGCTTCTGAAAGATGTACTTCAGCAGATCCATCCTCGATATGAGATAAGTAGTATAGGCACATAAATAATGCCTCAACTTTTGAGCTACCCAAGTCAGAGCACAACAGGTGCACTCTAATAAAGAATACCGGGCCTCGTATGGGGTGAACTTCTTGCTGAGATAGTAGATGGCCTGTTCCTTTCTCCCCGTTTCATCATGTTGTCCTAGAACGCAACCGAATGCTCCATCCAATACCGCAAGGTAGAGCAATAGAGGTCTACCTAGTTCGGGCAGAACCAAAACTGGCAGTGTTGACATGTATTCTTTGATTCTGTCGAAGGCTTTCTGATAGTCATCAGTCTATTTGGTAGCGGCGTCTTTCTTCAACATCTTAAAGATTGGCTCACAAATGACAGTGTACTGAGCTATGAATCGACTTACATAGTTGAGTCTCCCTAGGAAACTCATCACTTTCTTCTTGTTCTTTGGTGGTGGCAATTCTTGAATGGCCTTAACCTTTGATGGATCCAGCTCTATACCTCGGCGATTTATAATGAACCCAAGTAGTTTTCCAGTAGGAACCCCAAATGCACACTTGGTGGGATTCAGTTTCAGATTGTACCTTCTCAGTCTGTTGAAGAACTTCCTCAAATCATATGGATAGTGGCTCTCTTGGATTTGATGATGACGTCGTCTAGATACACCTCAATTTCCTTGTGTATCATGTCATGGAAAATAGTAGTCATGGCCCTCATGTAGGTGGCCCCAGCATTCTTTAACCCAAACGACATTAACTTGTAAAAATACATCCCCCACGGCGTAATGAAAACCTTTTTTCTCCGCATATTCCTCGTCCATCCGTACCTGATGATACCCAACAAAAAAAGCAACAAATGACTGCAACTCATGCTTGGCGCAGTTGTCAAACAAGATGTGTATATTCAACAAAGGAAAAGTCGTCTTTTGGACTGGCCCGATTGAGATCCTGGTAGTTGACACAGACTCTAACCTTCCCGTCCTTCTTTGGTACTGGCACAATGTTGGCTAACCATGTGAGGTACTGTACTACCCTGAGAACCTTGGCTTTGACTTGCTTGGTGACTTCTTCCTTGATCTTCAAATTCATATCGGGTTTGAACTTTTTGTGCTTCTGTTTTACCGGCAGGCATGTTGGGTCGGTTGGCAGTCTGTGAGACACAATAGATGTACTGAGACTAGTCATGTCATCATACGACCAGGCGAATATGTCCTCATATTCCCTTAGAAATTCCATGTACTCTTTCTTTTCTGATGGCGACAGATGAACACTGATGCGCGTTTCTTTGACATTCTCTGTATTTCCCAAGTTAACAACCTCAGTCTCGTCCAGATTAAACTTAGGTCTACTATCAAAATCCTCAACCTCTTTAACAACCGCTTCTGTTATATCATCCTCTTCTGAGTCTATATCCATTTGTTGTGTTGCGTCATTGCAAGTCATAATCGTCGGTTCATCAAGATAAGTAATAGTAATGCTGCGTAAATAAAGTAAACGATAAAAGGTAATAAGAGCTAGATTTATAACAAACTAAAATGCTTTGATAAATTTCATAATTGTTTTGAAAATTAGAGCTCTTATTTCGAAATTAAAATACGGAAAGGAAGTCGACTAGCAAAAAATAAAGATCATGCATGGTGCTTTGTTCAGCCTTGCTACCCCGAAGCTTTTCGGTCCGTGGTAGTACTGATGGACCAATTGTTGAGGCGTGCTTCTCGGCTTGCAACTTGTATGGAAGGGCCTTCCTCCCCTTCCTCCTCAAAAATGACACAACAGTCCATATTATCATCTTCCAAAAACAAATTCCTCATTGTTGCCAGTGCTTCCTCTTCTTCTGACCCATATATGAGATCGACTGGGTGGAAATTTTGCTCTAGGTGAGGTATCGGATGCTCCAGTGGGTAGTAGGGACTGCGCTATAGTGGCGACTAGTGGTTGAACTCCTCCCAAGTGTATTCATATCCCAAACCAAAAGTGGTACCATATTTCTTCAGCTTGATAGGTTTGATGATTCCTTGGATGTTCTTGCCAAGTCCCTTGCCAGATTCGTATCCACACCAATTTAGTATACTTTCAATTTTGTTCTCCCACCATTTATCTTTGTCCACGATGTTGACTCGCTCGATGTGATGGTAGGTTTCTCTTCCTATTTTCCTTCTTCCTCCAATCACCGGGATGGTCTGGCGGCTGTATATGGGATTGCTACCGTCGCTATGAATAATCACCTCTTGGTGATTGCACTCAAACTTCACTGCCTGGTGTAGGGTTGATGTTACAGCTCCAGCGGCATGGATCCAGGGTCGTCCCAATAACAAGTTATACGATGCTAGGACGTTTATCAATTGAAAGTCAACGTCGAACCAGGTCGATCCCATTTGTAGACACAAACTGATTTCCCCAATAGTGGACCTTTGGGATCCAAATGGCTCTATCCTTGATCTCATTCAGACTCTTCCCCAAAGTTCTGAGAGTTACCAATGGACAAATATTGAGGCTGGACCCTCCATCAATTAGAATCCTGGTGATGAAATAATCCTCACACTGTGTAGTGATGTGCAATACTTTATTGTGGCTTAGCCTTTCCAACGGCAGCTCATCTTCATGGAAAGTGATTTTGTGAATCTCCAATACTTGCCCTTCCATGTTTGCCATTTCTCCTCCAGTTATGTTGCTGGGTACATATGCCTCACTCAGTATCTTCAACAAGGCATTGTTATGTGCATCGGAGCTTTGCAGCAGAGCTAGGATGGAGATTTGTGCCGGTATTTTATTTAGTTGATCAACGACTGAGTACTCCATTGCTTGTATCTTCCTCTATATATCATCGGGCCCATTTTTAATAGGCCGTCCAGAGGCCTGCTTACTTGATTTAGCTAAATGTTCCGGTGTATAAACCCTGCCATTTCTTGTCATACCCTGCGCCGCAAATATTTCTCCGGTTTTGGCTTTTCCTTTTCTCCTTGCCTCGGCTGTGTAATCCCAGGGGATGGTCTTCGTATGAAATGGCGCTATGGCTGACATTGCCACTAGGATGGGTAACCTTGCTCTTGGAAGGTAACACAGCAACTTCAAATGGCGTAGGTTCCTTTGGGGACCCAAACTTAACCTCAATTGGTCCTGGCGCCTTTGCAGAAGAATTTGCTTAGAACTCAAGTGGTATGGAAATGTTCGCTTTAGCATCTCCAGGAGGCTGGATCTGGACTACAATAAGATTAAGTGTGACCGTTGGTTTTTTTGGCTCGTCACCTTCAGCGATCAATCTGATCGATCGTCAGTGGTCCCAATCATCTTCTATCTCAATCATGTGAACACCTCCACCATTGTGGTCTGGTAGAGGGTTGTTGCAGACATTCAGAGTAGTCTCCTTTACCACGATGATCTTGTTGTCAAACAAAGCCTGAATCTTATCCTTCAGAGAGCGTCACTCATCAATGGTATGCCCCTAAATGCTGGAATGGTATGCACAAGTTTTGTCTGGGTTGATCCATTGGGAAGGATTTTTTGGAGTTATAGCAAGGATAGAGGTGAGGTAACCAGCAGGTTTAAGCCTTTCATACAGCTGGTCGATTGGTTCGGCAATGGTGGTATATTGTTTGAGAGGTCTGGGGTCGAAGTTTAGTTGGGGTCTAGGGAACTTTTGGTGGGGTGATTGATAGTGAGCTTGTTGGGTACTGTAGGCTTGGTAGACGTGTGTGGTTTGGGAGTATTTGGGTGAAGTAGGCTGATATACGGGAGGTGGAGATGATTGGTAAGTAGGTGGTGGAGCTTGGTAAGAGGGCAAAGGTGCTTGGTAATTTGAGGTAGGTTGATATGTAGGTAGGGGGTATTTGGTAGGTTTGGTATTTTATTGGGGATTTGTTTCTCTGTGCAACCATCACGGCACCTACATCCCTTTTCTTGGATGTGCCACCAGACTATAGAGCCTTGTTGGTAGCCTGTAATGCTTCAAAGTTAGTGACCATACCACTTTTAATACCTTCCTCGATCCTCTCCCCTAGCTGGATGATGTCAAAAAATTTCTGGCCTTCAATCAACATCAACCTTTCGTAGTATTATGGGTCTTGGGCCCGAAAAAAAAATTTGTTCATTTGTTCCTCTTCTAAATCCGGCCTAACCTTAGCGACTTTTGATCTCTAACGAGTAGCATACTTGCTGAATGTCTCTGTGGGTTTCTTTTTCAAGTTCTGGATGTAGAACATATCTGGTGCATTTTTCGTGTTGAATCTGAACCTATCAATGAAATCAGATGCCATACTTACCCAGTTCGACCACTTCTTCGAGTCTTGACTAATGTACTAAGATAGAGCATCCCCTTTCAGACTCCTTATAAAGAGCTTCATGCGAACCTTTTCATCTTTTCCTACTCCGACCAGTTTGTCACGGTATGTCCTTAAATGAACTCTGGGATCCCCGGTGCCATCGAACATCTCAAACTAGGGAGGCTTGTATCCCTCGGGTAATTCGACATCTGGTTGAATGCAAAGGTCTTCGAAATTTAGTCCCTCGATCCCCTTGCTTCATTCAACACCCTGGACTCGGCTAGTCATCTTCTTGAGTTATGTGGCCGGATTCTTGATAAGAGAGTCTTTGTCATTAGACTCGGGCGTGCTCGAGGCAGGCTGAATGGGGCGTGGTATGGTTTCCATATAGATGGGGTTGTTGTGGTGATGATCATTTGTGGAGTTTAGTGGCTTAGGGATGAGCATTGGGGTGTTGCTTGAAGTGTGGCATGTGTTGCAGTGGTGATGGGGAGTGGGTTGGTTATGTGGTTTCGGGATATTTTGAGTGTTGGGGAAGTTGACATCTGGGGCAGTGAGGGAAAGTGACAAGCTTGCCAAATTCCGAACTTGGTCCAGTTCTTCCTGAAATTTCAGTAACTTCTGTTCGAGCTGGGAGGCACTTTCCTTGGAAACCTGAATACCCTTAGAAGTCTCTACCCTTTCAACCGAACTCTTCTTTCTGATATTGCTCAAATCTTCCATTTTTCCCTTGTTCTTATTTTTGATAGGACTCGGAGGAGGAGGAGGTGGAGGGCCCTTAGATCATATGGAATATGATGACGATGCCAGAGTGCACAAACTAACCTTTGGGGAAGGGGAATAAAAAAAAGTAAAAACAAAAAGGTAACAAGTTAGTGTAGATCATGAGAAGGAAATGTTGCAATATTTAAACACATAGTGCAAGAATATAATCGTGTCCTAATTTGGGAGCCTCGTTGTGCCCGAGGTAGGCCTAGCGACAAGTTGATTTGGAGAACTTATAATGCTAAATGCCTCATTTTATTGATAAAAATAAGACGAATCCCAAAACGACACTAAAAATAGCAGAAAATAAAAAATGTCACTAATGGCCATTGGCCTTATTACATTTAAGGCAAAAATAAAAGGTCCTAACTACTTGGTCCCATAAGGACCTTCCCAGGTTGAATGCTCTCGTTGATCAAATCCTACAACTCGTGTAGGTTCACCAGTAAAAATGCCATTACCAGGTGCTCTCCTCTGTTTTCGTCGGAGTTCTGGCAGTCAGTTACTCTTTTCCTCACTTTTCCTTCCAATTCCAGCAGACTGTATTCTAGATATTCCAACTTTCCGCTAGCTTTGGTGGCCCTCTCCTTCCACTCATTGATTTGGTCATTTGACAAAATACTTCTCCTCCAGTCTAGCAAGAGTGAGGGTGTGCTAACCATACCAAAGTTGGGGACCTCGTTCTCCATTTTTGGCAAAACAAAAGGGTTAGGCCCTTACCCCCATCGGACTCGACTATTAAATACCAATAATTGGCATAAAAAGCATTTATTTCTCCAAATAAATTGACATAACATGGTAGTGTCCATTTGGGTTCCAAGGAAAACCAGTGGACTTTGGACAAGGCTATCTTAAAGAGTCATTATGTGGACAACATAACTGACTCGGCTAGGTTTCGTCAGTGATGCATGCACAACTAAACAGAGTGAGGTTTCTATGGGGTATTAGACTGGTACCCTTGAGCGGACAACTCAAGAGGGAAAGGCACAGAACCATCGACTGTACCGCTGATCGACTGGTTTTACCGCAAATACGCCTTTGCCAAATTTAGGGGGTGATAATATTGGAAGGGCGCAACCACTCATTATAAGCGTTGCTATGGTATTTTGTTTAGCACGAGTAGAATATGATGTTGAAGATAAAATTACAAGAATGAAACAAGTTGTCATGTATTTGCAAATTCATAAAGTGATGATTACAAAAATTGCTCATAATTACAACAGTATTGAAGGAAACCGGTAAAGGAAAGCGTTAAAAGAGAAGAAACGAAGAGCCAAGTCAGTTTTATAGAAGAAGCGATAAATACATTAAATAAAAGCAACAAAGAAGCAGTAAAGTCACAAGTAACATGAAATGGTAAAAGCCTAAAGAGAATCCCCAGCATAGTCGCCATGCTATCGATGCCTCCTTTTTCTAAAGGCAAAATCGGGTTTACGACATTTTGGCGGGCAACTCTATTCCTTTTGGGAATTTGGGTTTTGAGATTTAGAAGACACTAAGAAGGGTTTGAGTTTGAAGAACCAGAGTTTGGGTAAGGGCTAGAAATTATCTCAAGGGGAAGGTGTTAGGCACCCTTCAAGATTCACTAGTGTGGTTCCCAGCCATGTTATAATTGTGACTTCACATAATCAAGTAAGCAATTAAGGGTTCAAATAGGAGGGATTCACATACAACATTGCAAATACGTTAAAACTTGAGGAAAGGTAAAGAGGGCAGAAATTTTATGAAAGATTTAGACAATTTAAAAGAGATAGCCGAAAGCAAGTAAAAAGGGAGAGGGAGCCCTAGGTTTATGATTAATATAGATCACATCAATGCAATACCTAGTAATCACTCCTTAAAGAGGGGCTACATTAGGTATTATCGCACCGTTCATCATATTCATATCTACCCTTCCCATCCCGTTAAGGTATTAAAGCGCGGTATAGTATTGTTACATAATGCATGCTATTACCCGTCCCAACCCTATCAGTCCCGGATGCATTGAAACTACTATTCCTAAAGGGAAGAGAGTTGGGGCATTTCAGAGTTTCAAAAGGATAAACGTCTAGGTGACAAGCAAAAACACATAAACAGTTGGGGGAAACAAATAGCAATTAAGGCTCACACAGGCCTCCTCACTTAAAAAAGAAAATATAGCATGACTTCAAATACTGGTCTGGTATGAATTAAATTAAAAGCGTAGGCTAGGCTGATTCATCACATATTTCTCAGATGAGAAGTCCGAATTAGCCTTGTCTGGATGTAGTTTATCAAAATTGACGCAATTATTTACCTAATAGTTTGCCTAAGTGAGACCTATAGGCATGACATCTAATAGAGCGTACTGATTTTAGGGAAAAGCTTGTTGGTTATATAAACAAAAGATCTGCAGATATTAACGACCTTACGACTGATTTTAGACTTGTAGATGAAATAGATGAAGCTGGTTCAGTTGATTATTCCTACATGTATGATTTCAATGCGTAATTGATTTCAAATAATTACATAAATGCAAGAGTCCAATAGGCATCGTATCTAGAATGAAGTTAGTTATTTATTAAACCTATGATTGTTTTGCTAACATCATATATATGCAGAAGTGCAGAAGCCTAAGATCATGATTTCTACATGCAGAACTTATAGACACAATTTCTAAAATGCAGAATGTAGAATGCAGAAAAACTTAAGGAATAATTTCTACGATGTAGATGTGCAGAAACCTAAGATCATGATTGCTATATGCAGAACTTATAGGCATACTTTCTAAGATGCAGAAATGCAGAATTTATAGGCATGAGTTCTAAGATGCAGAACCTATATGCATAATTTCTAAGATGCAGGAAAACTTGTAGGCATGAGTTTTTAAAATGCATAATGTGGAAATTATAAATAACTTATAGGCAAGTTTTCTACCCTTTGCATGCATTCATCCCCATCCCTTTCCACTAGCCATCCCCAATTGTTATTATAAATTATTGCAGACACAAATGAATCATAAAAGAAAAGTAAAATTACAGCAGAAGTTCCAGCTACATCCAAATAGCCTAATTCAGACTCAAAGTCCAACAATATGAGATAAACCAACTTCCAGGATCAGATTTCCAAAAGCCTTTCTCATATTTGGGATGTATCAAAGTTCCCAAGAGTCTCAAAGGGCTTCGGGCAGTGCTTACGCCCCAAACACATTGCAGAATTAAGATCATAGTGCAGTGTGGAAATACCAGCCCTCAGATGTCCATGTTCAGAGGGAACTCAAGGTCCCAAAGCAAGGCTAATAAGAGAGGGGCAGAACTTAAGGGTCTAAGAATAAGTGTAAGTGCATAGAGGGGAATCAGGGAGAGCCATGGCAGGTTGGTGTTCATGACCAGCAATTGGGAATGCTGGCACACCCCTGACCAGCCTGTTAGCCAACTTAAGAGTTAGGATTCATTTTGGATCAGGTTATGTCCTGGCAGTAATTAGGATACTGCCCTGCCAAGAACATTAACTCAAACACATAGAAGATAATAGGGGTAGGGATTCACAATAGGAAAAGCAAGGAAGGAACATAATTAGCACAAATCCCTGAACATAAGCAGTAAAGTAAACAAGGATGCTGAAACTGTGAAGTAAACACATAAGGGTGAGGTAGAAAGTTATATTAAAGACATACCAGTTTTAAAGGAAAACAAGTAAGAAAACAGTAGTCTTTGAAAAGCCAAGTTGCAAGCACATCAGTTCCAAAAGGTCTCAAGCAATGCAGAGTGTTGAATTCAAATTAGTAAGGTAAATGTGTGAGTTCAAAGTAAGAAGTTAGAAGTATTGAACTTGAAGTATAGATGCTAAAGTATTCAATTGGGAGTGTTGATGTAAAGTCAGGTCTCTTTAAAGTGCAGAAGTGCAATCCCTTTTATAGTGCAAAGAGAACCAGTAAGAAAGGTAAAGAAATCATTGAAATCAGTCTCCCTTTAGTTAAGATTCTGATTCTAACGGGTAGAAATTAGTTAAGGAAAGTAATTTCTAATTAAACCTTTCAAAATAGCACAAAAGGGGTAAGTACATAGAAATTATTTAAGGAAAACAATCAATGGTACACGGTTTGTGCCAAATTAGGTAAAGGAATCAATTAAACAGCCATGAAACCAAAAACTGCAAGTTCGATTGAATGCACCAAGTCAAGAAAGGTAAAGGAGGTTCAATCGAAGCAAAATCAGTGGCATTTTATTAGCCTTATTAAGGGGGTTTCAGAATCAATCACTTAGTTGGTAAAAAAAAACCTTTTGAAAGAGAAATTTCTCATATATATAAGCACACGGATCAAACAAAAAGAGTCGTTAGGTTATTTAGAAAAAGAGTTTAACACTGAAAGTCTCAGAGTCACAAGCCAAAGAGATTCAAGTTTAATTACAGACTCACAGTGAGTCTGTAAGCCTAGGGTCCCAAAGCGGAAACCTAGTACCCCTTGCCAAAGAAACCCCAAAACCTAGGGTTTCGAATAGAGTTATAGGTGAGAAAACAAGGTCTTTGAAATAGGCTTATGACAGACAAACATACAAAAACAAGTCTAGAGAAAAATATACAAACTGAACTCAGTAAAGCGACCAAAATCCAGGATTCAAGCATCAACAGATATAGCAAAGAGTGAGGAAAACAACACAAATTAATATGCGAGCATGAGATTAACAACAAAAAATAGAAAAGTCTTGACTAATAAAACAGGAACAAGAGAAAAAACTCATGCATAATAAGAAGAACACATACGAGCATGAAACACAAATAAAGAAAGAACGAGAAGCATTAGAAAAATATTTGAAGAAACCTTTTTCAGAAACCCTAAAATTGAAATTGAACGATTTTAAAGAGGAAATTTGGGGAAAACCTTTAAAACGTCAGATAAAGCTCAGGCATGTCACAGATCTAAAAGAAATAAGCAAGTACAGAACCTCAGATGGCTTAGAGTCCCAAGAAGGAGAAAGGTCTTGAGGAAAGTCGGATCCTGAGTCAAAAAGACTCATATTGCTTGAATACGCCGGAATAATGGCCAGAAAGGCCATAGATCTACAAATATGAGAAATATCTAAAGAGATCCATTGAGATCGGGCTCCAAAACCTCGAGCAACATAGGTTTAATGGTGAGAGAGAGTTAGTACAGGCCATCCATGGCCTGGAATGCCATGGATTCCGGTGGAGAGAGTTTGAGAGATGAAGAGGATTTCAAGGCGGCGTCTCAGATAGAATGAGTTAGGTTTAGGTGGGTTTGGAAATTAAAAAGGAAAGAAAGAATTACGGCCGTTGATCAAAATGATCGACGACCAGGATTAAAGGGGAGCCGGGTGGGTTTTAAAAGTGGGTCGTGGATCGGGTGATTTATGAATTCATTAGGTTTTAATTTGGGGTGGAATTGGGGGTTAAATTGAGGCTAAAATTGAAAGGAAGGCTAAGATTGAAATAGAAATGGGCTAGATTTTAAATAGCCAATTTTTCCCTTTATTTTTATAAAAATAGCAATAATAATTTTAAAACCAAATTAAAAGGACTAAACTAATTAATAATATATAAATATTAATCCAAAAATACTCAAAATAATTTTATAATTGAAAAATGTTGTTAATCGTAAAATAGGCTATAATTGCAATTATATGCAATTTAGCTTTAGAAATAACAAATAAATTCGTAAAAATATAAAAAAATCACCTTAATTATATTTTGATGCAAATATGAGAATAGAAATAAATTATTCACCAAAATTATAATTTTGGAAATAAATTATTGGATTTTGTACTGCTAGAAATAGACAATAAATTGATTTTAAAATCTTAAAATTAGGAAAAAATACCAAGACTCTTGGGTATGCTTATATATGCATACACATGCTATTTTGGAAGTATTTTGAGTATAAAAATATATAGAAAAATATTAGGTGTCAACATGGACTCTATATCACCTCCTACAAAATCATTACTAAGATAATTGTCAATCGTTTGAAACCCTTCCTAGATAAACTCATCGGCCCCTTTCAATCAAGTTTTCTCAAAGGAAGACGTGTGGATGATAACGCTATTATCATCCAGGAGATTATCCATCATTACACTAAGATTAAAGGAAAAAAGGGAAAATACTTCTGAAAATTGATTTGGAAAAAGCTTTTGATCGACTGGAATGGTTCTTTATTCGTAGAGCCCTCCACTACTTTCATTTCCCTCCAAATATCACCAAACTCATCATGTCTTGTATTACTACCTCTAGTGTGGCTGTGTTAGTTAATGGATCTCAAACAGAGATTTTTAAGCCATCTAGGGGCATTAGACAAGGTGACCATATGTCACCTTATATATTTATTCTTTGTATCGAACGTTTATCCACGCTTATCAACCACCAAGTTGGTCTAGCCCTATGGGATCCTATTAAAATATCTCCTCAAGGACCTACCTTTTCCATTTATTCTTTGCGGATGATTTAATATTAATGGCTGAAGCCAATAGAAAGAGTGCTTCCACCATTAAACGTTGCCTTGATTATTTTTGCAAATTGTCAAGGCAACAAATAAATTTCTCAAAATCAAAGCTTATCTACTCTAAGAACTGTCCTGCTTCGCAACAAAATTCCATGTCATCTACTCTAAACCTCAAGGTTATTAATACCTTTGGAAAGTACCTTGGCTTCCCAATCTTGAACACTAACCCCAAATCAAGGGATTACACTTTTATTCTAGATAATCTTAATAAAAGGTTCAATAGTTGGAAAACCCAATTTCTTTCCTTAGCTGGAAGGGCTACTCTCATTCCAACAACTCTCAATTTTCTCCCAAATCATATTATGCTATGGGTGTCCAACGGGACGAGATGGCCCGTCCTGTCCCGCGTCCCGTCCCGATCCCATCCCGTCCCGTCCCGCTTCAAGTTAAATGGGATGGGCCAATGTTAAACGGGAAACAGGATGGGACGGGACAGCCATTTCGTCCCGTTTGTCCCGTCCCGTTTCGTCCCGTCCCGTCCCGTCCCGCATCCCGTCCCGCATCCCGTCCCGTCCCGCGTCCCGTTCCGTCTCGCGTCCTGTCCCGTCCCGTCCCGCGTCCAGCTAGAATTTCTTTATTTATTTAAAAACTAGTCGTTTAGCAATGGCTTAAATGTCAAATATAGTCGTTGCGAACGGTCATACAGTCCCTACACCCCCCAAAAACACCCCTTACCCCCATAAACTTTTAATATAACCCCTAAGTTTTTTAAATTATTATTTGGCCTTATTTTCTACTATAAATACTCCCCATTTTTCTTTATTTTTTCCCACAAAAAATCAATCTTCTCTCTCAAATCTCATACATTCTAATATTCTATCTATATTCTATATTATTCTCTCAATTTTGTTAATATCAAGTGGTATCTTTCAAGTTTCAACTTTTAAGTATTTGGGCAACTTTTTTGGAGCAACTTTCAAGCTTCAACAACTTGACCCTGCTTCTGGTCATGTTTTACGCAAATATAACAAAGATAGAGATCGTGAGAACTTAGCAAAAATGGTGGCTGTCTGTGGCTTACCTTTTACTTTTCCTTCTCACCCTACTTTTGTGCATTATATACAAGAAACTTATAACCCTGATTTTCAAGGTTTTCCCAAGACCACGGTTAGAATGATGTTTTTAAATTTCAAACCAAATATCTTCAGTATATTCGTTATGTATTTTTTCACTTAGATTGTAAAGTGTCTATCACATCTGATATAGATCGTAGTCCTAATGATTGTGATTATTTAACTGTTACATGTCATTGGGTTGATCATCACTGGAACTTGCAAAAACGTATTATTGATTATAAATTTGTTGATTCAAAACACACTGGAGCATATATTGCAACTACTGTTCTAAAATACTTGATTTTTATGGACTCGCTAATAAAGTTTTAACTATCACCTTGGATAATGCTTCTGCTAACACAACCGCGAAAAATAGCTTAAAATCTAGACTTTGTCCAATTTATCCAATAATTTTTTATGTTAGATGTGCATGCCATATTTTTAACTTGGTTATAAAAGATGGTCTTAATTTATTTTTTGATGCTTGTAGTAATGCTTGTAACAATATTTTTCGTGCTCATAAACAAAGTAGAATTCGTGAATTTGCTCAACAATGTGCTAGTGCTGGCCTTCCATTTAGAAAAGTTCCAAAAGATGTTTGTACTAGGTGGAATTCTACTTATGAAATGCTTAAAGTTGCTTATGATTATCGGGTGACTATCCAAAAGGTATTTAATATGCATAATACTTACCCTGTTGGCCAAATTGTTGATTCTGATTAGGATGCGATTAGAGAGCTTAATAAATTTTTAGAAAATTTTTATTATGCTACAAAATAATTTTCTGGTATATATTATCCTACTGTTACACAAATATTATGGTATATCTATGGAATTTCTGTTGTATTTGGTAAGTATAAAACAAATCTAACTTATGCACCGGCTATTAAAGAAATAATTTTAAAATTTAAAAAGTATTTTTTCCTATTCCCGAAGTTTATTTAATTTCTACTCTACTTAACCCATCTTTAAAACTAAGAGGTGCAAAGGGACTTGTTCGTAAAATTTATGAGAATTTAGAAATTCAAGAAAATGAACAACCGTCTCTCAAAAACTGCCAAGCTAGCACATATTCTTATGCTAGATCAATGTTTGAAAAATATAAATCTATAGATACAACTAGTACTGAACCTGCTCCTTCTACTTCTAAGTCTGGACCAAAAGTTTTATGGGAAGATATGGATGATATAACAGGTTTTGATTCCTCTATTGATGATGAACTTGATTCTTATCTTAATCAAGGATTGGAAAAATATTAAAGACGAAGAAGGCAATGAACAACTTTTGTCATGGTGGAGGGAGCGTGGCAAGGCTTTTCCAACACTTTCAATTATGGCCTGAGATATCCTGGCTATTCAAGCTTCATCAGTAGCATCGGAGAGTGCTTTCAGTACGGCAAGATTTCAAATTGGAGATCATAGAAATTCATTAGCGGAGGATAGTCTAGAGATTTCTGTATTATTCAGAGATTGGATTAATTCAGAAAGAAGAAATCTTGGTTTAGAAAAATTAACCTCTAGGGAAGAAGAAGAATACAATTAGATACTAACCACTGGGAGCGATGACGGCATGAAGCTCATGGAACATCAATCAACATTGCCAATTCCAGTAGAATGTCCGAGAGATATTATTGATAAGTTACAAAGAAGCTATATAGGAGCTTACAAATATTAGTATGATAATTTGTAATTGGCTACTAAGAGGCCTAGTCCAAATAGAACCCTTCCTAGAAGGTGGCTGCGTAGATTAGGTGCTCTTCATAAGAATTAGATTTGTATTTGAGATTTAAAAGTTCTATTAATAAAATAAAAGTCTCTAAGCGTTGAATTATTTTTATGAATTGTCTTAAATAAATTATAATTCTATTAAAAATTTATATTTACTAGAATATTTCATTACAAGTCTTTTATTTTACTATTTTATAATTCTTTACTTAGTTTTCTAATTTTTATTTTAACATAGCAACACTTAAGTTTATTAAATAAGTCAAAAATTTAGTCGTTGCAAACTTTAAAAACATAGTAATTTTAAAAAAACTAGACTTTTTTTAATTAAAAAAAGTACACTTAAGGTCCACGAACCCATCCCGTCCCATTTCGTCCCGTCCCATCCCGTCCCGTCCCGTCCTGTTTGTTAGCGGGACGGAATGGGACGACCGTTTCGTCCCGTTTGTCCCATCCCGTTTCGTCCCGTCCCGCCATCGTCCCACTTCGTCCCGTCCCGCTAATTTTGTCCCGTCTCGTTGGATAGCCTTATATTATGCAATATACTATGCTACCAAGAAAAACTCATCGGCAAATTGGTAAAATCCAATGAGATTTCCTTTGGGGTAGTACTCTTAGTTCAAACAGAATTCATTATATAAAATGGTATAATGTTACTTTGCTAAAGAAATACGGGGGTATGGGAATACATAAATTCCTTGACAAAAACAAAGTTTCCCTTACAAGCCTTTCATGGTGTCTTCTCAGTCACCCCCACACCACCTGGGCAACCTTGCTCCAATTAAAATATAAGGGTCGATATGCAAATGCGTCTCATTCCTTTATTTGGAAAAACATTCTTATAGGGTGGAATATTTGTAAAGATGTTATTGCATGACATATTGGGGATGGTTCCCACGTAAATTTTTGGCATGCAAATTGGTTACCATACAATAAAACCCTAAGGAGCATGCTTCATGGGCCACTAACTCCTCAAGAGTCAAATATCATGATTTCCCATATTCTCTCTAATGGGACATGGACCCTCGCCAATATTTCTTTTGAGTTGCCTTTTACTAGCCCAACTTCCTTCTGGCCACTCTAATGGTAATCTAAGCCATACAGATATACCAGTCTGGGGTCCCACCACAGATGGAATTTTTACCACAAAGTCAGTGTATCTTTTTGTTTCTGCAAATATAGAACACAACCATGAAAAAGACTTCCAGTGGATTTGGAAGCTTAAAAGTTGGAATAAGCTGAAATACTTCTTCTGGCAATGCTACCATGACAAACTTCCTACGAAATCCTTTCTAAATCATATTGGCATAACCACTCCTTTATATAGCCCAGTCTGCCCCACAATAGAAGAAACTGCTACACATACTTTCCTGAAATGCCCCATAGCAAAGCAGTTATGGGAAGCACTAGGAGTTAACACTCATCCAGTATTTACACTCTCTACTCATTGGATTGATGGATTATATAAACAGAAACCACTTACTATCTACCCTTATTTAAATTGGGATTGTTTATTCTCCTTTGCACTTTGGCTTCTATGGATAAATAGGAATAAAAATATTTTTTATCTTTGCAACTCAGAAGAAAGTAACATGGTTATAACAAAAGCCATGGAGTACCTGCACTGTAGTAATATTAACTGCAATAAATTAGATAGACCTCTATCAGTAGCCACTAAATGGCAACCCCCTGATATTCAATAACTGAAACTCAATGTTGATGGGGCCTTTAAAGGTATATTTGAAGTAAGTGGAATAGGAGGGGTGATCAGAGACTCAAATGGGGACTGGGTTATAAGGTTTAGTAAAACTACCAAAGGCCCGTCCCCTCTCTACATTGAGCTTCAAGAACTATGCCAAGGACTAGAGCTAGCAGTAACTCACCACTGCAGCAAACTACAAATTGAGACTGACACGGCTCTTATACCTCAGATAATGGAATCAAATTCATCACCTCTATATAACACTCTTCTTTATAAATGTATGTACTGGCTGAAGATGATGGAGAATCTACCTATCCTACACAGTTTCAGGGAAGGCAACAACATAGCGCATAAGTTAGCGCATAAGGGAGCCCAACATGTCAATAGTAATCAAATATATCTAGCAGCACCAGACTATGTGAAGCAAGATGTGGATAGATACAAAGAAGGAACCACGGTTGTTCGAACTAATACTACTACTACTCTTGTATTAAATAATTTGGCCATGCTGGGCAATCCTATAATGTCCTCTTTTGGTTCTACCAACACTTCTACTAAAATGCCACAGTTTGCTCCCAATGGGAGGACTAGGCTTAAAATGCCACGGTTTGCTCCCAATGGGAGTACTAGGCTATGTAATCTTGGTTCTTAAATATTAAATAAAATGTTTCTCTCCTTGCCAAAAAAAAAAAAAAAAACTAACGTTGACCAGTCAGAAAAAGCCTTTCACACAATTACCTAAATAATGCCACTATTTAAGCAGACATGTCAACAAAGTCCTGTTAACTTAACCTATTTCTACCGCACTTCTTACATAGGAGAAGTCTTCAACTCATTGGCTTCTTTCTTTTTTGGTGAAATATATAAATGATCTTTTTAAGTTCTCACCAAAAATTAGTTAGACATCTTAACTGAACCTATTTCTAGCCAGACACTTCATTCATTCACAAAAATATATCTTTTAAACATTGAGTCCAATAAATCTCATGCGTGAGTTATAATTGCGAATGATGTGTCAAACAAAGAAATCATTAAATGACACATAAATTTTTAAAACAAATACTCTTATTAAAAAAATAGCACCATCACTACTAGAAATTCAGAAAAAAAACGACCAAAGTTGGTCGCTTACAGGTCAAAAAGCAACCAAAAAGCTTCCAAACAGGACTGATCGATATTTTGCTGGTCCCTTTACCTTAGGGACCAAAGTTGGTCGCCAACTTTAGTCTCTAAGGTAAAAGGACCAAATATTTCGGGTAAACAATATACCGACCAACTTTGGTCGCTTTAATATTTTAATAATATATATTTAGCGATCAAAGTTGGTCTCTATATTTAAATTATATTTTTTTAATTTATTATTAATCAAAATATAGCGACCAACTTTGGTCTGTAAACCAAATATTATATTTTAAAATCTGAAAAATGTAGAACAAAGTTGGTCGCTATTGTTTTAATTTTTTTAAACATAAGCGACCAAAACTGGTCGTTAATATCAAGAATTTAATTATTTTTTTAACAGAAGTGACCAAAATTGGTCGCTATTTTCCAGAAATTATTTTTTTAATAAACTAGCGACCAAAGTGTCACGACCCAAAGCCCGCCTGATCGTGATGGAGCCTCTCGTGAAGACGAGACCAGCTAACAGAACATTTAACTCCTAAAATATCTGACAGTTATTAATCATAAATAAGCTTAAAGTAGGAATATCGTAGCCAACAATACGAACATAACCGCGATAACAAGAAAGTCAACCCAAATCCAGCCCGCAATCGGGGTGTCACAGGTCATGATCTACTACAGAGTTCATCAACTACTACAAGACAGTATCTAAGAACATAGTCTGAGATAGATGAAATACAAGAAAAGGTAAGGAAGAAACGGGGTTGTGGACGCTGACAATTACCTCATCTCTCCGGGTCCGCCTAGTCTGGATGGAAATCAGCGCTCAGGAATGAACTCTGCTACTGTATCTGTACACACGGTTTAGGGAGTAATGTGAGTACTCTGACCCAGTGAGTAATAAAAATAAATGATATCTTAGAACATAGAATCCCACAAAGGCATAATTTATGCTATCTCAAGCAGTAAAATTAGATAAAAAGTAGAAACTAGTGAAATACAGTAAGAAAACTCGTTGAAAACAGTTAAAAAAATTATTCTCTATCAATAAGGGATACTCAGGAACCTGCCCCTCGGGCGCCATATCAAACTCTCAGTGTAGTATCAGCCCCGCGGGCTCCGTATCAATCACTCAGTACAACATCAGCCCATCGGGCTCACTCTAACTCATATGGGTACCCGCGCTCACTGTGGGTGTGCAGACTCCGGAGGGGCTCCTTCAGCCCAAGCGCTATCAACAAGGCCTGAAAGCCCGAACAATATCAATGCGAGGCCTGAAAGCCTGCTCATAATACACTCAAGGCCAGAAAGCCTCCTCACATAACACTCGAGGCCTGAAAGCCTCCTCACCAATCACTCGAGGCCTGAAAGCCTCCTCACCAATCACTCGAGGCCTGAAAGCCTCCTCACCAATCACTCGAGGTACCCTCACATGTGGCCCTCGGCCTGTATCAGTCAAAAATAGTCAAAAGCCCCTCGGGCATCAGTAAAACAATAATACTCAGCTTAAATAATAGTTCAAATATCAGTTAAAACTCAAAGTTTGAGTAAAAATATAGCTGAGTTCATGAAACAGTGTAAATCATATGGACTGAGTTCAAATGATATTTCAAATAGTGATGATAGTTCATAAAGAGTTCAAACGGTTGGTAATAAGCCCTAAATATGGCAACAAGCCCAAATCATAGTGAAAAACAATAAGTCATAGCTAGTATGCGGTAAAGTATCATCCGGACTGGACCAAGTCACAGTCCCCGATAGTAAATGACTCCGCGCTCGTCATTGAACGCGTGTCTCATCTCAACACAGCGCCAAGTTGTGCAAATCCGGGGCCTCAAGCCCTCAAGACATCATTTAAAGTCATTACTCATTTCTAGCCGGCCAAGGGTCTAGCTCGCCAAGCCTTTTCCCCTCGGATCATCCTCCTCGCGCGTCGAATTTGACCAAGACCACAAGGAATGTGTTACAATAAGCTAAAGGAACATAACCCAATCGAAAATACTCGAAAAACATCGAAAAATCACGAAGTTGGCAAAACCCGAGCCCCGGGCCCACTTCTTGAAAAATTACAAAATTCATATCACCGGATTCCTCGTCTCGCTACGAGTCCGTACATATATGATATACAAGAATCGGAGTCCATTTGGCCCCTCAAATCATTAATTCAAACTCACTTAGGTTTCAAGCCTCAACCTCTATTTTTAGCCATTAATTCCTTGAAATTTCAGTGTTTAATCCATGATTTTACTATATAAACATAATCCGAGTCCAATAGTTCGTACTTGATGAAACCCCTTCGAATTCTCTCCAAAATCGCCTAACTCCGGAGTCCAAAATGTTTTCTTCTCTTTCAAAAATCGTGAAACACTGTTCACTAAAACCCCTGCTAGGTTTCGCTTCTGCGGTACTGGTACCGCTACTGCCTATGCGGGACCGCTTCTGCGGCCAAATGACCTCTTATGCGGTTTTCACTTAAGATGCCAGACTTCGCTTATGCGACTCAATATCCGCTTATGCGGTTCCCTATCGACCGCTTCTGCGGTATAATGTCCGCTTATACGGACCCTCTGAAGTGACCCCCGTCCGCTTATGTGGAATTACCCTGGGCCATGCTTGCCCGCTTCTGCGACCTCCCCGCCACATCTGTGGAACCGCTTCTGCGGCTCCTTTTCCGCAGATGCAGAAATACCAGAAGACAGAAAGTTCAGACCTGCAATAATGCTTCAAACTCCCGTTAACCACCCGCAATCACACCGAGGCCCCCGGAACCTCAACCAAAGGCACCAACACATCCTAAAACCTTATTCAAACTTGTTCCAATCCTCAAAACATGTCAAACAACTCTAAAACCATTAAATTACATCGAATTCAAGCCTACGTTTTCTTCAAAACTTCCACAATACGCATTCGGTCAAAAAACCCGACCAAACATCGTCCGAATGACCTGAAAATTTGCAGACGTATCCAAAATAACCTAACAAAGCAACTGCAACTCTCGGAATTCCATTCCGACCCTCGGATCAAAATCTCACCTATCAACCGGAATTTGCCAAAATTCAAACTTCGCCAATTCAAGCCTAATTCTACACCGGACCTTCAAATTCAATTCCGATCGCACTCCTAAGTCACAAATCATCCCCCGAAGCTAACCGAATCACCGGAACTCATATCCGAGCCCTCTAGCTATATCGTCAACTTCCGGTTGACTTTTCCAAACAAGCTTTCTTCTAAGAGGCTAAGTGCCTCATTTCCAACTAGAACCAATCCAGTTCTATCCGATCAACTCAAATACTGATATTGAAATATAGAGCAACACAATATGGGGGAAACAAACGTGACGACGGGTCGGGTCGTCACATCCTCCCCAACTAAAACAAATGCTCGTCCTCGAGCGGGTCAAGAAACATACCTGGAGTCTCAAACAAGTGAGGATATCTGCTCTGCATCTCCCGCTCGGTCTCCCAAGTGGCCTCCTCCACGGGCTGACCTCTCCATTGCACCTTCACCGAAGCTATATCCTTTGATCTCAATCTCCGAACCTGACGACCCAAAATAGCCATTGGATCCACATCATAGGTCAAATAATCATCCAACTGAACTTTACTGGAGTCCAACACATGAGACGGGTCCCCAACATACTTCCGGAGCATAGACACATGAAATACCGGATGCACGCTGGACAAGCTAGGTGGCAAAGCAAGCTCATAAGACACCTCTCCAATCCTCCTAAGTATCTCAAACGGCCCAATGAACCTCGGACTCAGCTTCCCTTTCTTTCCAAATCGCATAACTCCCTTCATGGGTGAAACCTTCAACAAGACCTTCTCGTCCACCATACTCCTGGATCACTTTCACCTTCTCTAAGGCATCCTGGACCAACTCTGTCCCCAATCTAGCATTGCTGGGCTCAAACCAACCAACCGGAGACCTACGTCGTCTCCCATATAAGGCCTCATACGACGCCAACTGAATGCTGGACTGATAGCTGTTGTTGTAAGCAAACTCTGCAAGAGGCAAGAAATCAGCCTAAGAACATCCAAAGTCAATAACACAGGCTCGCAACATGTCCTCTAATATCTGAATAGTGCGCTCGGACTGCCCATCCGTCTGAGGATGAAACGCTATGCTCAACTCTACCTGTGTACCCAACTCCCGCTGAAAAGTCCTCCAAAACTGGGAAGTAAATTGAGTACCTCTATCCCAGATAATAGAAACTGGGACCCCATGCAATCGAACAATCTGTCGGATGAAAATCTCTGCTAACCGCTCTGAAGAATAGGCAGTACATACCGGAATGAAGTGCGCGGACTTGGTCAGCCAATCCACAATCACCCAAATCGAATCAAACTTCCTCGCTGACCGAGGGAGACCACTCACAAAATCCATAGTAATCCTCTCTCACTTCCACTCGGGAATATCCATACGCTGAAGTATACCACCGGGCCTCTGATGCTCATACTTGACCTGTTGACAGTTGAGACACCGAGCTACATAACTCACAATATCCTTCTTCATTCCCCTCCACCAGTAATACTGTCTCAAATCCTGGTACATCTTTGCGGCACCTGGATGAATAGAATATTGCGAGTTGTGAGCCTCCTCCAATATCAACTGCCGAAGACCATCCATATTGTGCACGCAAATCCGGCCCTGCATCCTCAACACACCGTCACCATCAATGGTCACATCTCGGGCATCATCATGCTAAACTCTGTCCTTAAGGACAAGCAAATATGGATCATCATACTGGCGCTCTCTAATGCGGTCGTACAAGGAAGACCGAGAAACAACACAAGCCAACACCCGACTAGGCTCTAAAATGTCTAACCTCACTATCTGATTGGACAAAGCCTGGACATCAATTGCAAAGGGCCTCTCCCAAACTGGAATGTACGCTAGGCTACCCATAATAACCGCCTTCTAGCTCAAGGCATCATCCACTACATTGGCCTTCCCCGGGTGATACAAAATGGTGATATCATAATCCTTGAGTAACTCAAGCCACTTCCGCTGCCTCAAATTAAGATTCTTCTGTTTGAATAAATGTTGAAGGCTGCAATGATAAGTATATACCTCACAAGATACGCCATATAAGTAGTGCCTCCAAATCTTCAAAGCATGAACTATAGCAACCAACTCCAAATCATGTACAGGGTAGTTCTTCTCATAAGGCTTCCACTGACGAGAAGCATATGCAATAACTCTACCCTCCTGCATCAACATATATCCAATCCCAATTCTCGAAGCATCACAATAGACCGTGTAAGAACCTGAAGTTGATGGCAACACCAACACTGGAGCCGTGGTCAAAGCTGTCTTGAGCTTCTGAAAGCTCTCCTCGCACTCCTCGGACCACACAAATGGGGCACCCTTCTGAGTCAACCTGGTTAAGGGCGATGCAATAGAAGAAAATCCCTGAACAAACCGGCGATAATACCCTGCCAAACCGAGGAAACTATGAATCTCCGTGGCTGAGGTCGGTCTAGGCCAACTCTGCACCGCATCTATCTTCTTCGGATCAACTTGAATACCATCACTGGACACCACGTGCCCCAGGAAAGCCATTGACCCAAGCCAAAACTCACACTTGGAGAACTTTGCATAAAGCTTCTCCTCCCTCAATCTCTGCAATACCACTCTCAAGTGCTGAGCGTGCTCCTCCTGGCTACGCGAGTACACCAATATATCATCAATAAAAATAATCACAAATAAATCCAGATACGGCCGAAATACACTGTTCATCAAGTGCATGAACGTGGCTGGGGCATTAGTCAGCCCAAAAGACATAACCAAAAACTCATAGTGCCCATATCTCGTCCTGAAAGTCGTCTTCATAATGTCAGAATCACTAATCTTCAGCTGGTGATAGCCTGAACGGAAATCAATCTTAGAGAATACCCTTGCTCCCTAGAGCTGGTCAAACAAATCATCAATACGCGGTAGTGGATGCTTGTTCTTCACTGTAACCTTGTTCAACTGCCTGTAGTCAATACACATTCTCATTGTGCCATCTTTCTTCTTCACAAATAAGACCGGTGCACCCCACGGTGACACACTAGGACGAATAAACCCCTTATCTAGGAGTTCCTGAAGCTGCTCTTTCAACTCCTTTAACTCTGCTGGTGCCATACGATAGGGAGGAGTAGAGATAGACTGGGTGCTCGGCACCAGATCAATACCGAAATCAATGTCCCTGTCCGGTGGCATGCCCGGTAGGTCTGCTGGAAACACATCTGGAAAATCCCTCACAATGGGGACAGAATCAATACTTGGAGCCTCAACTCCAACATCTCTCACAAAAGCCTAATATAATAGACAACCTTTCCCAACCATCCGCCGGGCCTTTAGGAAGGAAACCACCCTGCTGGGAACATAGTCAGTCATACCACTCCACTCAATCCTCGGGACACCCGGTATGGCCAAGGTGACTGTCTTGACATGATAGTCTAGAATAGCATGGCACGGAGATAACCAATCCATGCCCAGAATAATATCAAAATCTACCATGCTCAATAGCAACAAATCAACTCGGGTCTCCAGATCCCCAATAGTCACTAAGCACAACTGATATACATGGTCTACCACAATAGTATCGCCCACCGGGGTGGATACATGAACAGGAAAAGCAAGGCACCCCCGGGTCGTACCCAAATGGTGAGCAAAATAAGAAGACACATAGGAATAGGTAGAACCGGGATCAAATAAAACTGAGGCATCCCTGTGGCAGACTGAAATAATACTTGTGATAACAGCATCTGACAGGCCCTGAAGAGCATAGAATCGAGCCTGACCACCACCTGATCGGCCTCCCCCTCTGGGGTGGCCCCTAGCTGCATGACCCTCATCCCTAGCTGGCGGGGCAGGTGATGAAGAAGATGGTCCAGAAGATGAGGGCTGACCCCCATGCTGAGACTGACTATCACGAAGCCAAGGACACTGCCTCCACAAGTGCCCAAACTCCCCGCACTCAAAACAGCTCCCGGGTGCTGGAGAATGGGACTTAAGGGAGTCCCGCGCACCAGAGTGACTGGCTGATGCACTCGGCCTGGAGGAACCCTGAACAGACGGAGCTCGAGATGAACCCTAAGCTGGAAGGGCACTGAGGGATGGCTAGCTATGCTGATAACCCGGATGAACTCGGCCGGAAGACGACCCACGATACTCAGAGCGATCTGACTGAGGTGGCCTGAATGAATGACCTCTACTCTGCTGAAACTGACCCCTAGGCGGAGCACCACTGAAACTACCAGAACCTCGAGGCCTCTTGGCCTCCCTGTCCTATCTGTCATGATGCCGAGCCAACTCAATATCACGAGCAATATCGATTGCATCCTCAAAGGAAATACCCAGAACTCTCTCTCGAGACATCAGAACACGAAGGTGATAGTTAAGTCCATCTACAAACCTCTTGATCCTCTCTCTATCGGTCGGGACTATCCAGGAGGCATGACGGTCTAACTCAGAAAATCTCGCCTCATACTGGGTCACAGTCATATCTCCCTGTCGAAGCCACTCGAACTGCCTACGCAGCTCCTCCCTCTGAGACTGTGGTACCCACTTCTCCAAGAAGATAGTGGAGAACTCCTGCCATGACAAAGGCGCTGGACCTACCGGCCTACGCCGCTCATATGCCTCCCACCAGGTGAAGGCAGTCCCAGTGAATTGAAATGCAGTAAATGCTGCTTCGCTGGACTCCAAAATCCCTGCCATCCGAAGCATACACTGGCACTTGTCAAGAAATACCTGAGCATCCTCACCCTGAGCACCACTAAAAACTGGAGGCTGAAGCCTACTAAACCTCTCGAGACGACGCTGCTCATCGTTCGGCATAGCTGGAACCACGAAATCCTGAACTGGTACAACCGGCTGAGCAGGAGCTGCTCCCTGTGTCTGCAAACCCTGCATCACCTACTTGGATGTGCGAGCAGTGGGGGTCTAACTGCCTCCCCCTGCCTGAGAAATAGCTGTTGTAGCCGTGGCTGAAACTACCTGGGCTAGGCCAATGCAAACTGATAGAATCTGAGTCAATGTCTTCTAAAGAACCGGTATCAGAATGGGCACCGCCGGTGCCTGGACAGGTGCAGCTGGAATGTCTGCAGTCGGGGCCTGCTCTTGAGCCGGGGCGACTAGTGGAGCAACAGGCGCTGCCCTTGCGGCTCTGCCCCTACCCCGACCACGACCGCATCCCAGGCCTCTAGTGCCCTCAGTAGGTGGTACTGGTGGTCGACCGTCTCGTCCTGTAGCACGAGTCCTCGCCATCAGTGAGAGAATAGAACACAAAAGTTTAGTTCTCGGATCAACAAAGTCGCACGACAAGAATTTCAAAAATGTGAAGTTTTCCTAAGGGTTATGTAGCCTCTCGAGGATAAATACAGACGTCTCCGTACCGATCCACGAGACTCTACTAAACCTTCTCATGACTCATGAGACCTAGTAACCTAGGCTCTGATACCAACTTGTCAAGAACCAAAGCCCATCTGGTCGTGATGGCGCCTCTCGTGAAGACGATGCAAGCCAACAAAACATTTAACTCCTCAAATATCTGACAGTTATAAATCATAAATAAGCTTAAATCAGGAATATCTTAGCCAGCAATACGGATATAACCGCGATAACAAGAAAGCAAACCGAAATCCAGCCCGCAATTGGGGTGTCACAGGTCATGAGCTACTACAGAGTTCATCAACTACTACAAGACTGTATCTAAAATAGTTCGAGATAGATGAAATACGAGAAAAGATAAGGAAGAAACGGGGTTGTGGGCGCTGACAGCTACATCGTCTCTCCGGGTCCGCCTGGTCTGGATGGAAATCAGAGCTCAGGAACGAACTCTGCTATACCTGTATCTGCACACACGGTTCAGGGAGTAATGTGAGTACTCCGACCCAGTGAGTAATAAAAATAAATAATATCTGAGAACATAGAAATCCCACAAAGGCACAATTTATGCTATCTCAAGCAGTAAAATCAGATAAACAGTAGAAACCAGTGAAATACAGTAAGAAAACTCATTGAAAATAGTTAAAACAATTATTCTCAATCAATAAGGGATACTCAGGAACCTGACCCTCGGGTGCCATATCAAACTCTCAGTGTAGTATCAGCCCCGCGGGCTCCGTATCAATCACTTAGTACAACATCAGCCCCTCGGGCTCACTCTCACTCATATGGGTACTCGCGCTCACTGTGGGTGTGCAGACTTCGGAGGGGCTCCTTCGGCCCAAGCGCTATCAACAAGGCCTGAAAACCCAAACAATATCAATGCGAGGCCTGGAAGCATGCTCATAATACACTCAAGGCTTGAAAGCCTCCTCACATAACACTTGAGGCCTGAAAGCCTCCTAACCAATCACTCGAGGACTGAAAGGCTCCTCACCAATCACTCATCATACCATCACATGTGGCCCTTGGCCTGTATCAGTCCAAAATAGTCAAAAGCCCCTCGGGCATCAGTAAAACAATAATACTCAGCTCAAACAATAGTTCAAATATTAGTTAAAACTCAAAGTTTAAGTAAAAATATAGCTGAGTTCATGAAACAGTGTAAATCATATGGACTGAGTTCAAATGATATTTCAAATAGTGAGGGAAAATAGTGATGACAGTTCATAAAGAGTTCAAACGGTCGGCAATAAGCCCCAAATATGGCAACAAGCCCAAATCATAGTGAAAAACAACAAGTCATAGCTAGTCTGCGGTAAAATATTATCCGGACTGGACCAAAACACAGTCCCCGATAGTAAATGACTCTATGCTCGTTATTGAGCACGTGTCTCATCTCAACACAGCACCAAGTTGTGCAAATCCGGGGTCTCAAGCTCTCAAGACATCATTTAAAGTCATTACTCACCTCTAGCCGGCCAACGGTCTAGCTCGCCAAGCCTTTCCCCCTCGGATCAACCTCCTCGCGCGTCGAATCTGACCAAGACCACAAGGAATGTGTTACAATAAGCTAAAGAAACATAACCCAATCGAAAATACTCGAAAAATATCGAAAAATCATGAAGTTGGCAAAACCCGAGCCCCGGGCCCACTTCTCGAAAAATTACAAAATTTACATCACCAGATTCCTCGTCTCACTAGGAGTCCGTACATATCAGATATTCAAGAATCGGAGTCCATTTGACCCCTCAAATCATTAATTCAAACTCTCTTAGGTTTCAAGCCTTAACCTCCATTTTTAGCCATTAGTTCCTTGAAATTTCAGTGTTTAATCCATGATTTTACACTATATAAAAATAATCCGAGTCTAATAGTTCGTACCTGATGAAACCCCTTCGAATTCTCTCCAAAATCGCCCAACATTTGTCTAAGTCCGGAGTCCAAAATGTTTTCTTCTCTTTCAAAAATCGTGAAACACTGTTCACTAAAACCCCTGCCAGGTTTCGCTTCTACGGTCCCGCTACCGCCTATGCGGGACCGCTTCGGCGGCCAAATAACCGCTTATGCAATTTTTACTTAAGATGCAAGACTTCGCTTATGCGACTCAATCTCCGCTTATGCGGTTCCCTATCGACCGCTTCTGCGGTATAATGTCCGCTTATGCGGACCCGCTGAAGCGACCCCCGTCCGCTTATGCGAAATTACCCTGGGCCACGCTTGCCCGCTTCTACGACCTCCCTGCCGCATCTGCGGCTCCTTTTCCGCAGATGCAGAAATACCAGAAGACAGAAAGTTCAGACCTGCAACAATGCTTCAAACTCCCGTTAACCACCCGCAATCACACCGAGGTCCCCGGAACCTCAACCAAAGGCACCAACACATCCTAAAACCTTATTCAAACTTGTTCCAATCCTCAAAATACATCAAACCACTCTAAAACCATTAAATCGCATCGAATTCAAGCCTAAGTTTTCTTCAAAACTTCCGCAATACGCATTCGGTCAAAAAACCCGACCAAACGACGTCCGAATGACCTGAAAATTTGTAAACATATCCAAAATCACCTAAAGAAGCTACTGCAACTCTCGGAATTCCATTCCGACCCTCAGATCAAAATCTCACCTATCAACAGGAATTCGCCAAAATTCAAACTTCGCCAATTCAAGCCTAATTCTACACCGGACCTTCAAATTCAATTTCGATCGCACTTCTAAGTCACAAATCATCCTCCGAAGCTAACCGAATCACCGGAACTCACATCCGAGCCCTCTAGCTATATAGTCAACTTCCGGTTGACTTTTCCAAACAAGCTTCCTTCTAAGAGGCTAAGTGCCTCATTTCCAACTAGAACCAATCCAGTTCTACCCGATCAACTCAAATACTGATATTGAAACATAGAGCAACACAATATGGCGGAAACGGGGGGGTAACTCACGTGACGACGGGCCGGGTCGTCACACAAAGTTGGTCGTTTTTTAAGAAATTTGGGTTAATTAGAGACCAAACTTGGTAGCTATTTCCCAGAAAATAATTTTTTTAAATTGAAAAGCGACCAACTTTGGTCGCTTTTCTGGGTATAATTTTGCAGAAACTGCCAGTTTTGGCAGCTACACCACCTGCCAGCATATCAAATTCATATTACAAGCAACAACAACAACAACACAACAACAACATTAACAACAACATTAAAACCAACAAAGTATAAAGTTCAATAGAACTAACACATTAAGCTAACAAAACTAAGTTAACGCTTATTACACCTAGTTCAAAACCAGTTCTATTTGTCTAGTTCAAAGTATATAAAAGTCAAGGAGTGTTTTGTACAACATCATTATCATCACTGTCTGATGAACTTTCATGAACAAGACAGTATACAGAAGGGTTTACTTGTCGAGGACGGAAATAATGATCACGGGGAGGACGGGAGGAACGAGCACTGGGAGGATGGAAGAAATGCTCACGTTCAAGTCAAGCCTCTACCGATGACTCACAAGACCGGGGAATCGGAAAACATCCAGAAGCTAGGAGAGATTTGAGCTGCTCTTGCATGTCCTCGTACTGAGCTTGCATGCCAATGTATTGAGCATCTCTAAGCTTTTCTCTTTCCTTGATTGCATCTAGCTCGGATGTGAGCTTTGTCACAATCTCCCACATAGCGGAGAGGCTCTCCTAATCAAGTTGCTCGGCTTGTGAGGAAGTCCCTATTCGTTGCATTCCACACTTATAGCGATGAAATTTCTTAGTAGGAAGCCCGTATACCTTCTCCCATTTTGGACCACCAGAAACCTCCGTGCACATTCTTCCAGCATCCTCGTTCGAAGGTTGGATTGGCTCGCCCGACTCATTAGGTGGCGAACTGCGTATGAATTTCTCCACATCAATTGTGAAGTCACCCTATAAAAATAATTACATAGAATTAGTATTTCAAAATTTATATAAAAGTAAATTAAAATACTTAATGAAAAGTGAAAACTTACATGTACAGTCGAGGCTCGGCCCTCGACCCACGTTTCTTGATCTGTCTCTTTCTTCTTCTTTACAATATGAGTCTCCTTGAATAACTCATCTTGGTTCATTGGACGCCCCAACTTCTTTTCCTGAAAACTCATAAATTTTAGTTAATAATAGAATATATATATATATATATATATATATATATATATATATATATATAT